>OX421451.1:1623032-1648032 GCA_949126865.1 Montipora capitata
GAGGAACAAGAAGGTGAAGTGAAGTTTGAATGGCAGAGAGGAGCTCCAAGAGAGGCGTATGTGTATTAGTAAGCTTCTGCTTCAATGTATGTCTACAAATGAAAGGCAGCTTTCATCGCAAGATTAATTTTTTTCAATTCACAAGATAGGAACATTACAACCGTGTGTGGAAATTTTGCAGATGATACCAAAACATAAATGATCATAAGCCTGCAGTGTAAGGGCTGATTTACATGGTATGATTTTTGTCGCATGCGACAAGCTTATGTCAGGCTTATGACATGACTTGCAATTTGCGTGTACTTCAGAAAAAATGTCGTAGCATTTTAAAACATGTTTTAAAACACTGCGACAATCACAAGTCATGTCGTAGGCCTTTCGTAAGCTTGTTGCATGCGCCAAAATTGCACCGTGTAAATCGGCCCTAAGAGGTCTAATTCACTATTACCGTATATTATGTAATGAATGTTTGGAAGACTGGATTCATGAAGGCTTGGTAAAGTAAGTAATTCTGCTAACATATCTTAAATCTTTAACAACAGATATGCCAAGAGCTTAGGGATTGAGGCACGGGATCAGCCATTTGGAATTGCTGTAAGCACTGTTGTCATAACATACAACGGATTGTAGACAAAATGAGTTAAATATGATACAAATTTAATGTTCTCTCACTGGTTCTGTTTTCAGGTGCGTAATGTAAAATGCATAAGATGTGGGAAATGGGGTCACATCAACACAGATAGAGAAGTAAGAGATTAATAAAATCAAGTGAAAGGGCTGGTGAATTGGGAAAAGAATCTGTTTAAATAATAATGAATAATTTATCAGTTTCAACACAGGCATACTCAGGCTGAAAATATCCTAGCACTTCAAGCAAGTGCTAAACTTCTAACCATCCGATTGCTATGTTCTGGGAACTTTTACATGTCACGAACACCAACAACAAATTTCTTTCTGTAAACAAAATATTAATTTTGTCAATGTCCTGAACAAAAGAGAATCCACTTTTTCAACAATCAAGAAACCTTTACACAGTTCTTGAAATAAATAAAAAAATTCCAGGTTGTCTCTGTTTCAGAAGCCAGGCAACCAAACCCGTGAATTAGGTTGCCCTGATAAATCCATGGTTCAGCCCACTAGGAAACCCCCCTATGATTAACTGCACTCTTTGTTGAAATGCAATCTCATAACTATGGAGCTTGAGTATCCCATAGTTCTTAGTGTGAGCCTTTGCTTTTTTGTGGAAGTCTGGGTTTAAGTTTTCGATCGCCTACATGTTTGTGATTTTCCTATCTAACAATGTTTTGTAAAAGCCATGAATATTCAAAACATGGGAAAATGCTCAGTTGCGGCAAATTTATTATTATTATTATTATTAACTTCATGCTACTATTGGACATAGACAATGCAATTTAAGCAACATGTAAGTTGGGTGCTACTTGTGATTAAATTATTCGGTTTTTTTATTTTTGGTTTGGTTGTTTGTTGTTTTTTCCTCAAGCAACCAGGCTTTAAATTCTACCAGAAACTGGTCGCCCGGTAAACTTTCCAGTTGTCTGGGATGGCTGGACGGCTGGTAATTTCAAGCACTCCTTTACGTGGCATAATGTCAGAAGACATTGTGTGAGGAATCACTGAGCATAGTATAGTTAGTTAGCATAGTTAGTTTCCCCTCTACTAACTATGCACTGAGGTATATGTATAAAGTGTCATTGCAGCTAGTAGGCCTTTAAAAAGATCCAGATGACAGCCATTTCGGATATAACCACGTAAACTGAAAATAAAAGTTAATTCTACAGTTGTAAGGTTGAGTGTTTGTTAAGGTATTTTCAAGCAAACGTGTTCACGAATGTCCCTAGCTTGCATTCAGACTGGGTAGTCTCCTTTGTCTATTTTTGCTGCAAAGTTGATTTCTTGACACATTGTCTTAAGTTATTTTGTTGCTCGATCCTTTTTCTTCTCGAATAGTGTCCATTGTTCAACAAGAGTAAGAACGCAAATGTGGATCCAAGTCTGATTACAGGTATTTTACCTCACCTTTACTCCTTGCCCCATAAAAATGCCACTAACTTATTCATGTAGATTTTACTCATCTATGGGGAACTTCTTGGGTTGAAAGTTGAGAGGCTTAATTTTTGTATTCTTGGCATATCATTGTTTACATATGTGCGGCATCTGCTAGCTCACCATTAATTTTGGTATTGTAGCAGCTTCCAATCTTTTTAAGTCATTCATAATTTCTGCTTCTTTAGTCGCTTGTTTTCAGTCTAGGTACTTTCAATGGAATGAAATTCTTGTTATCTCCATGCCAAAGAATTATGGTCCAATTTATCATCATCATCATTTTACTTCATAAGAACTTTTGGAATACACCAATATATATTTTTTCATTACAACTTTGGGTGCAGGGATGGCACAGTGGTGAGAGCACTTGCCTCCTACCAATGTGGCCCGGGTTCAATTCCCAGGCTTGACGTCGTATGTGGGTTGAGTTTGTTGGTTCTCTTCTCTGCACTGAGAGGCTTTCTCCGGGTACTCCGGTTTCCGTTCTCTTCAAAAACTAACATTTGACTTGATTTGTGTTGATTGTTAATTTCAGTTTGCAGTGTCCCCAATTAGTGCTCCAGCGCTAGAGCGACTAGACACTTAAATAAAGTTCCTTTCCTTTCCTTTTAACTGTGGATGTTTATTGTGTAACGCGCCCATGGGAAGGATGGGAAACTTGTTGCTTGGTGAGGGGCCTTAGGACAACTGAATAATCATTATCACTGAGTCCTCTGTAGGGTTCAAACCTATGACATCGGTAACACCGGTTGCTATGGCTGTTTTTTACTTTAGACATAGCAGACCCAATGAGACTTCTGAAAGATATGCAAACTGAAGGACTCACATTAAAGCAGAACGTGTTAGGAAGAGTATTTGATCCATATGATCCAAACCAGGTAATAACTGGAATCCCTTTTTAAATCTCTATGGGATGAGACACCCAGGGTCTATTTTCAATTCCATCCAGCATTTGGCCAATATTGGACAATCATTTGAGGAGTCCAACTTGATTGTAGCACCACAGGAGTTGGTTCTGTTCTCGCATTCCTGATTCGAATGTTCCAAACGTTTTGCACTGTGTCATCTCTTGCAACTTGTCAGACTTGTGTTACAAATTTGTGGTGTCATCCCCATGAGATCATAATAAAGTTTCAAGAAACGTTTTCCAATTTAACAACCTTTAAATAGCTTGACTTGCAACTTGCAAAAAGTAGTGACACTAGTTGCCAGGTAAAATTGACTCGTATCATTGCACCCGCGTTCATGACCAACAGTCAGGGTCTTAAAATAACTGACGGGAAAGTGCTGCCTTTGTAATTACATCCGCAAATCTGGCAATTGTATATATTTTCAAGTCTTCTCGGATAAGGACTGTAAACCGTAGGCCCCGTCTCACAACCCTTCAATGTTCATAAACTCTGTGGGACGTTCAAGTTCCCACACTCTAGTTGAAAAAAGTAGGGCGTCGAGTTCCCGGTGTTTTGGTCTTGTCGGATTGAGGGCCACAGATTCATTAGCCATTGGCTATTACGTGGTATCGTAATAAAATAAAGACTTCACTCACTCAGTCGCGCATTGTATTATCTCAATGTCTCCTAGGAAACGTTTCCAAGTTTCTGAGATTTCATTCAAAAATTGTTACTTTCGTCTTTTAGCAAATTGTGGCATCAGACAACGACGATGAAGATGACGCAGAAGCCGTTTTTCTGGCTTCCCTAACAGACAAACAGAAGAAAAAACTTCTGAGGTAATCGGAGAAGGGAAGGGGGCCTGGACTCGCCACCCGTATAAGGCATACTAAAATGGTCACGTGGCATAAGATCACGTGTCCGATTGTTAAGTTAAGCACTCAACTGATGAAAACTTGAAACGTAGAAATATTTCTGTTAAATGCTGTCATTGCTCTGAGTCGGTAATTGTTTGGATCACTTTCTTAGGTAATGGTTGTCATTTGTTTAATGATTCATGTACAAAGCACTATTATTTTCTCAGTATTGTGCTGCGCAATACATTTTGCCAACGCAGGAATAGTTCATTTTGAAACTGAGTATGCTTTAAGCTACAGAATGCGAGTTTGCGAAATAAAATGTGTTTCAGTCCCATTTTAAGAGCATGTTTCTTTTTTCTTATGACTGAGTGTCAACACTTTGAAAGAGTTGCTAACAACAGACGGGAAAAGCCAAGAATCCGTGACGTCCCCACTTCAGATTCTTATGTTGGAGACACCCAGAAGAGATTTTTGTCACAAAGAAGTTAATAGGCCTTTTGCAGCAAACGATCACATGGTACAAAATCCGCCATGCTGGAGGTCAAGCTCATTATTATTCCCCCACTGGGACATTAAAACAAAGAGACCTGAACCAGTCAAGCTTGACTTGCCTTTGTTTTAATGTCCCAGTGGGGGAATAATAATGAACTTGCCCTCCAGCATGGCGGATTTTGTACCATGTGATCGTTTGCAGGAAAAGGCCTATTGACCTCTTTAGCTTGTACTTTTTGTTTTCCCATTTCAGACCACGTGATGTTACTTCAGAAAACAGTTTCTTTCAAATATCGTCTAATGCGCGTGCTTTTATACAAATAACTCATTAAGAAACAAAAGGAGAATTCCCTTGAGAACATCACGTGGTCTGAAATGGGAAAACAAAACGTACTAGCTAAAGAGGTCAAATAATAACTTTCACTTATCAAACGTGCTACTTTGTGAGAAGTTCTTGTCGACTTTCCTGTTCAGACAAATCAGAAGAACAAAACTATCAATGCTAGTAATGGCAGAGTTGGCACTTTTCGCACGCTTAAAATCAAAGTGTAGTCAATATGATCAGTACAAAAATCCTGTTTGTTTCATCTGAATCACTTTATTTTAAAACTAGCCGAGTACATTATTTTTGTCGTGAAATTTTCACGTTCTTCGTCCTACTACGTACCATCTCAGTACCGTTAAAACTTATTCATTGCGCATGTGCGAATGAAAAAGTTTGAAGATCTTAGTCCATCCTGAAAAGCGCTCCTTTCGTTTTTTTCCGGAGGTAAAACGTGTTAATGTATCATTTCCTTCGTGTTTTTGTAGAAAGCTGGATAGACTAGAGCGAGAGGAGATAGAAGCGCAGAGTGGTCACAAGAAGCACAAAAAGAAGAAGAGAAAAAGATCGTCAGAATCTCGCACTGTCAAGCACAACAAAGAGAGTGATTCATCGGAACCTGAGCCAAGGAAAAGCAAAAAGCCGAAAAAAAAAGTAAATAATAGAAAGTCGGGGGAGTCGGATGAAAGCGACTCAACGTCAGACGATCAGGTGAAGACAGATCAAATGCAGGGAAGAAAGTACCCATGGGAAAGCCACGACAGGACGGTAGATAGACACCACAGCGAGACACACACACACTCAATTAAAAAGGACAGGCATAAAGACTACCACGATAGGAAAACGCTATCGAGAGATGATAAGAAATTGAGACATTCGGAGAAGGACAAAGATTCCCCCAAGAAGCAGAGACATTACAAAGAGAGGGACGGAAAGGAAAGGCGATGAAGAGGGAGAGAGAACAGGCACAGAAGCACGTGGAAAAGATAGAAAAATAAAGGGACACGTTATACAAAACTACATGATTGCAAATAAAAAGGAAAGGACGCGATACGAAAATGTACATTCAGGGGACATGTGTCAGTTTATACAAAGAGAAAAGAAACGAATGAGATCTAGAGAGCCGAGTGTATTTTATTATTTTGTATGAACGAAAGCAATATGTGATGCAAGAGTTGAGATGTGATTACCTCAGTTATCGCCACTTTAATTTTTAGTGCATGTCGCACGGTCTGTTCGGGACAATCAGTGGCGGCATTTTAAGCGGACTTCAAGAGAAGCAATCGACAGTTTGTGCGAGGGGTTGAAACTGATTGTGTCCCATCACGGGTAACCTTTCATTTCTGGCCATAAAGAATGACAAACAACATTTTCATCTTATCCAGCCGTTTTTATTGGGCCTTGATCTTTATTGCCAAGGGTTTGACAAGTTTTCTTAGCGCTTGTCAGTCCTCCTTTCCAGGGTCTATGATGGAAATCTGAGGAACGACTGTTGGAACGAGGTTGCCCCTCTTCCAAGCGGTTTTCTACTCCAATAAGGCTATAGCTTTACTTCATTGTACGCCTTATTCGGCTAGATCGTAGGAAAAGAACGAAGAAAAAAACTCTTAAATGTGAGTGCATCAAAACTGGATCAGCAAATGTGCCACTATCTTGCGATCTCATTCGGTTGGTGAAGGTGGGCTCGGATGATTATTCACCGGCATAAGTGATGATTGTAGGATGTTAACTATCTTCAAAAATTCTCTGTTTTAAATTATTTCTTACGAAAAATGCGCTAAGTAAACGATGTTTGAGCACTTTAGTTTTTCCTCGGAGAGCGAACTTGCGTTAAATTGTTTTTATTTCATTTTTGAAGGTTCAACTGAACCACCTGAAGCAATCCTAGATCTGGCCACGTCGAGGCGAGATTGACGGAAATGCAAATTTTTGCTCATAACTGTAAAAAATCTAACCACTTAAGGTAGAACAATTGCATATGTAGTGCAGATACGTTTTTCATAAGAACTACAGAGGAGGGCTGAAGGTCTTTCTCAGGTTCGTTGTGTATTCATCATAAGTGTCCAACATGATATGTAGTAACTACTCCAGTCACAGCCTTCCAAGTGCTCTAGAAATCAAAATTAATTTGTAATGTAGGAAGGAGGAACGTCTCTCCCTTCCTTCCGTTTTTCTGTGTTAAGCAGGTACCAGAGAGATCCTCGAGCATCTTTTGAATAAACACAAGTTCAACAACTAGTGACCACATGAATACTTCATGAAACGAGCTTCTTCGGTCTCTGTTGATTCATCTTTTGAAAGCTGTTATGTACTTCCTTACAGCTTCACTACCCATTTTTTAATTCTCTTGTGGTGAAACCCGTAAAAGTGTGCTTGCTACTAAAGGATCGAAAAAGGACCAATTCTTTTCTCGTGTCACTGCCCGGCTGAATGCTGCGTGCAACAATCATTGGCGCATTGCACTACAAATTAGTCCCTGATCATGAGAAACCGAAGACTGTTTATCAAAGTCATTACTGTGACTTCTCTTTTCTGGCTTGCAGTGGATGTATTATACTACCTATCTGTTGTGAACAATCAAGTAAATTTATTCAACGCAGAGTCGTTTATTCCGTCATCAAATGTGAACACAAATGGTCCCGAAAAGAGGTCACGCGTCGAAGACGACTTAAAACAAAGGGGACGAAAATATTCGAAATTAGAGCCTTACTTCACGGAGGTAATTCAAGGACTTGGCGAAAACGGGGAAGCAGCGACCCTACCACCTCGTTACAACGATGAGGCTGAACAAGTGTTTGACAATCATTCTTTTAACGTCATCCTTAGCGACCATATGAGCATTGATAGGACTCTTAAAGATGTCCGAGGACCAAAGTAAGTTTAATTTAGTCAATCATTTTTTCAGAGCCGAATAGCACTGTTGAGACGCATTTTACCTCCGGATAGTTAAAAAACAAAAACAGATTCATACTAGCGGAGACATTGGTAGCCGAACCTCCATTATTTTTCAGTTTAACTTATTTTGCACTTTATCTAGGCTATATGTGTATTGTTAAAAAGCAAAGACCGACCAACGAAAAGCAAATTTGAAGAGTCAACAATACTAATTGTAAATCGTCAGAAACTCGATAGTCCATAGGTCATTCCAGGGAATCCATGACCATAGAACACGAGTAGAGTTGACATATCAAGAACTGGATCACTAGAAAAGTAGGAGTGAGACATTTTCCCCTGCTTAGTGTAAGAGCCTGACGCCTGACGTTTTTTCTATGTTTTGTTTGTTGATTTTGTTTACCAAGTTCATTATTTTCGATCTTCTTTTGATAGTACTTTGAATTGAATTGTACACTGACTACTTTATTTACTGTTCACGTAACTCGCATCTGCGATGATCATTCTCGCTTGGAGACTTCGAACACTATAGGTGTGGTAACTTGATCTGTTCAGGAGATTAAATTTCTATCAAACGCCCTCCTCTCTTTGGTCCTTGTCATGTCTCAATCTGCAGCGTTTTAATGAAAATCATTTGAAACTAAATAAACTTGTTTATATTTTTGCAGGTGTCGTGCTAAACACAAGAAATATCCTACTAAACTACCAACCACAAGTGTCATAATCTGTTTTCATAATGAAGCATTATCTGTGTTGCTTAGAACAGTGCACAGTGTCTTGAATCGTTCGCCTCCTCATCTCCTTGCAGATATTATTCTTGTGGATGATTTTAGTGAATATGGTGAGTTTTGTGCAGTTTATGTTGCTGCTGCGATAAAAATTGAAACGACAACAACTTTATTGCTTTAGGTAAGATTTCACACTGCGAGCCGTAATTGACCAATCAGATTCTTCAACTCGGATACGTCACCGTTTCAGTCACCCTTGACCTGGATGCAAGTAATTAATAGACCATTTGCGAAATTTGATAGTGAGGCAGTGAGGACAAAAAGCAATAGAAACACGTTGGAATGAATGTGAAAACTATTTACGTATCATCCACTTTCCTTTGTCTTTATCTTCATCTTCTAAACCTCTCTTCCAAGCTGAATTTTAATATATCGAAAAAGGCTTATTGATTCATTGCAAGCTCTGTTGAATGACACTTCCACGATTGTAAAATGGCTGAAAAGCACTCGTACAAGTTTGATCAAAACGTGTCTTTGGTTTTTTTTTCTCACCCAACAGAAAATCTTCAGCAATCACTTGAGGATCAACTGCAGCAATTCGAAAAAGTCAAAGTTATTAGGATGCCACGGAGGGAAGGTCTGGTACGAGCACGGTTGCGCGGAGCTGAAATTTCTCGGGGAGAAGTTTTAACTTTTTTGGACTCGCATTGCGAGGCTACAGAGGGTTGGCTGGAACCACTGTTAGTAAGAATTGCGCAGGATCGATCAAATGTCGTTTGTCCGGTTATTGAAGTGATCAATGCGGATGACTTTGGATACCAAACATCGGATGTGATTCATGAAAGAGGAGGGTTCTCGTGGGATTTGTTCTTCACATGGAAAGCTATTCCCGAAGAAGAGAGAAAAAGAAGAGAAGACGAGACAGACTATATAAGGCATGTTACAAATACTTAAGGTTTAACCTGTAATTAGATTTTTCCACTTCATTGTTGTATTAATCACATCATCCTTTTCGCGCTGACCTTCTGTGGACGCAAGCAATAGCTAGAGAGGTCTCGAATTTACACATGCGGCCGTCTTGTATGGTATCATGTTCACTTACTCAGTTGCTTTCCTCCATTGCGTTTAGTCCACCGTTTGAAAGAAGACAGAATTTATTGTCCACTCTTAAAAGGCAGCGCGGTTTATCAAGTTTATTATTTTCTAGGAGTCCTACCATGGCAGGAGGCCTTTTTTCAATGCATAAACAATATTTCTACGATCTAGGATCTTATGATGATCAGATGGACATATGGGGAGGAGAAAACCTTGAACTATCTTTCAGGGTAAGTATTTACCAAAAGGATGACACTCTTTGTGAAACTTGCCTTTATTCCTCTGCCAGTTAATTGTTTTATTTGGCCCTTAGGTTTGGATGTGCGGAGGTCAGCTTGAAATAGTTCCTTGTTCACGTGTTGGTCACGTGTTTCGTAAATACACATCTCCTTACAAGTTTCCTAATGGAACTGAAACGACCTTAGCAAAGAATTTCAACCGCTTAGCTGAGGTTTGGATGGACGAATACAAGGAAATTTACTACAGGTATGTATAAAAGTTAGGATATGTCGACAAATACCGAAAGACACAGGGATCAAGGCGATGCGAAAAGTCAGTAAAGACTCACAATAAAGTGGTCAGTTTCCAACAACGGTATCTGTGGTACTGCGTCGGCGGTGACAAGTGAAAGACGCACAAAAGGCGATCAACTGAGCCATTACAATAAAGGAGAAGCAGTATTTTTTTTTCAGGGGTCGCGCGAAAATAAAATGAGCGATTTGCTTGCAAACCGGGTTTGTTATTCACCGCTCCTTCAGAATAGTGTTCTTAAGTCTCCACAAAAGTATTGCGAAGACGCGAACTACAACCTCTTTCCAAGGTTCTCTCTTCCTGTCCTTTGGCACGCGACCAGATCTCTCTCCAGGCAGTTGCAAGAAGAGAAGCCCGTGGACTTACGGTTTACCGTCATTACCTGAAGAGAATGTCTAGGCATTTGCACGTATGACTACAAAAGCAGCAAATTTTTCTTCGTTATTTAAAAACCGTAACTATTGGTCTGGTGCTGGCAATCCTCATCGCAGAATAGACAACATTCGTATTCTCAGTATTGGATTGGAACTACAATAGCTTGCAATGGAGGCTAATGCGGGGAAATATATTAAAAATAGGCACGCATTGCGTACGTGTGGTAGTGCAGTAACTTGACACAGTGCTTTATTCCATAACTGTCATCTGAGCTGCGTTTTGTTTTCCAGGAGATTCAAGTTGTTTTTGCGTATTATGTAGCTATAATGGTACAAAATTGTTTTGGTGTCGTAAATCATTATAGTGCTGTGGTAGATGTCTTAGGTAAATAGCCCCGAGAAGAAATACTAAACCCAGAAAAATTGGAGGAAATAGAAGGGAATCGAGAAATATTGGATTCAAGGCAGACATGAAGTTTGCTTCAACTTCTTTTTCACAGCAAGTTTAAGCGTGTACTCTGCGCGTCCGACAGCTTTCCGCAACAAAACGTCACTGAAGTTAAGGCTAGTCCGGTGGGGTTGGTATCTGAATGGGAGACCTCAAAATATACGACTTGCTGTCAGAAACATAGCACCGAAAACTTTATTTTAAGGCTCAAAAATGCCAACTAAGCAAGGTAGAGATTTTGCTAGCCTGCTTTATGCAAAACAAATATTGATGCAAAAGTAAAGCAAATATTGATAAACAGTTTTTAGAAAGAGCAGAAGGAAATTTTCAGAACGGTCGATCGAGAACAAAAAAAAAAGCCACCAGCAACAAAATTTGCGACATGAAAACACATAAATTTCGTGCCGCGAATATAAAAAGTTACTATCAGCAAAAAACAGTTTGGGAGATTTTTGCTACGTTCAATTTTTCTATTGTACCTTTGGCTGCACAAATAAATCGCAGAATCGAAAGTGTTATTGATTTCAGCGGCCGTCTGTGATCAAGTTACCTTGCGTGTTACTACCAACTCAAGAAACAAAGAATACCTCATTCTATGACAAAATGACAGCGAGACACCTGGGTTTTGTTTTTGTTAGACTAGTTTGTTTTTTTCTTTCTTTCAAGTGTTATAAAGTTCGACAAGAAATGTGCGAATTCAACACAAAGATCACAATTGTTCAACTCTCGAGGTCGACCAATGTTCACTCTCCAAGACGAGCTTATTTATCACCCGGTAATTCCATCGTTTTGGAAATAGAAGCTGCTTTGTTATTCATCAGCGTCACAAATTCATGCCGATTTGGGGACTCATTTGTTAAAATTCAAGCACGCTTCCAACAGACCGGTTTATTTTCGTGATTTATGCACGCGCTGTGGGCCTAATTGACACCACGGACTTACACTCACTCACTCACTCACTCACTCACTCACTCTTACAACCCGGTGACATATTGTAGGTAAGTATTTGCATTTGAAAAGATTCCCCCGCATTAGCCTCCATTGCAAGCTAGTTCCAGTCCAATACTAAGAATACGAATATGGTCTATAACAACACTACTCTACTTGTGCGGTAAATTCTGGGTGATCATGAATGAAGACCGAAATACGACATAAGGTTTTGTTAAAAAAAAAAAACAATAAAACAAAACGAAAAGTCACAAGATGAATTATCCCAATCTCGATATCTTTTTTTTTTTTTTTCATTAGGAGAAAAAGTGAGGAGGAGAGGAACGTTGACATCGGTGATATCAGTGAGCGTCTCGCGTTACGAAAAAGACTGGGCTGTAAAAGCTTCAAGTGGTATTTACAAAACGTGTTTCCAGATCTGGCATCAGTGGATCCCAATCCTCCGGCTCAAGGCGAGGTAAAGTCCAAAATTAGTGCTCTCGGCTCGGCTTTAATTAAAGCAGAATTTCCTCTTGACTGAGTGTAGTGAGTGACACCTGTATGGAAATCGTGCTTATCGTGTCTTACTGGGCCATGTGATCGGTCTTAAATCTCACGTGATCTCCGGCCAATCGTCTATCAACACTAATCGGACGCCATGCAAAAAGCGGATCGTTGCTAGCTCACCGACTTTGTTTGCGCTTGGCAATAATATCTTGTATTTTCCTTAAATTCAAATTGGTTTGCTTTACATTCTTGGACAAAGTAATTCCGACTACTGTTTTAGTTTTACCACACACTGAATTGAAAATTCAAGAAACATAACGGCCTTCTTCATAGCTCTTGGAGAGGCCTTTCACTTAACAGCCCTCACGACAACAATTATTTGCCTAAAATCAATCAGGGTCGCCAAGCAAATACCTGCAGCCGGCAATAAGCGCGGAAAAAATGAGTGACATCTCGTAATTCGTTCTTCTCATTGGCTAGGCCGAATAAAATGCAGTAAGCACACCGATACACAAACAGATGAATTCGAGAAGCTACATCTGCCATCTACTTGAAAACATGCTCTGTCTGTTTCAGATCCGTAATCCAGCGTCTTCCCTCTGCGTCGACACACTTGGGGAAAAGGGTTCAAGAATTGAGCAAATTGGGCTGTACAACTGCCACGGAATGGGAGGAAATCAGGTCAGCCGTTACCAATGACTAAAATACGACTACGCGTTTTTCTGGAAATGCTGCCTCACATCCTTGTTGTAGTTTTTAAACAAGTATTGAAATTTTTGTGTTTTTTTAGTTCTTCACCTTTACAAAGAACAATGAAATCCAATTTAACGATGACAAGTGTCTAGATGCGCCGAGGGGTGATCCAGGAAGCCTCGTTGAAATGATCACTTGTCATGGACTCAAGGGAAACCAGGAATGGAAACACGACAAGAAAAAAGTAATAACAATGATTTAATTATTTTAAGGCATGAATTAATGTCAGGTATTCTAAAAAATATTTAAAAGGCCATCTACAACTACATGCATCTACATATTCGAGCACTCGGCGAAGTCCCTTTTTGACTTATGGCTGTTTCTGCTTAGGTGGCTTCACACATCATAACTGATTAGAGTGTAATGTGAAGTGCAAGGTTTCTACCCCATATGAACCATGTGAGCGTTAGACCTACTAATGGAAATGGGTCCACACAAGGACAGAGAAAAACTCTGACTAGGGTAGGAATTGAACCCACGACCTTCGGGTTAGATCACCGCTGCTCTACCGACTGAGCTACAAGGTCAGACGGGAGCAGGCCGTGGGAACTGAAGATGTTAAAGTCACGGCAATGAACATGTACAAGTACAAGGAAGGATTACGTTTTTGCAAACGTTGGCCGTGTAGCACTTATATTTGAACAGACTTAACTGATTAGAGTGTACTGATGTAAAGTGCTAGGTTTCTACCCCATATGAACCATGTGAACGTTAGCCGTACTACATCATAAGCCTATTTAGAGACATCACTGCATGCCAAGCCGGCCACTTTTGCTGGAGAACGAAACGAAAATTTCTTTAACTAAAATTACTTAAACTGATTTGAAGCCATTGCACGTTTCTATTTATTTGAGATCGTGTTACGATAGCCCTCTTTGAATAGAGACAATGGCTTCGAATTAGTCAACATCTATGACATGATTTTAGTCCCCTCAAGAATTAAATGAACTGAAATGGGCCATTTCCGAGTTCCTGTTAGTCTCGGTTTCGAAGTGAGTCTTGATGCTCAACTATTGTAAGGGAAATGAGTTTAATTTGCATAAGAATACGCAACTCATTTACATTTGAATGGTTGTGCACCAGGACTCGATTTGAAACCGAGGCATGCAGCAACTCGGAAATGGGCAATAGGCCTTTTGCAACTAACGATCATATGGTACAAAATCCGCCATGCTGGAGGGCAAGCTCGTTATTATTCTCCCACTGGGACAAAGAGATCTGACCTTGCCTTTGTTTTAATGTCCCAGTGGGGGAATAATAATGAGCTTGCCCTCCAGCATGGCGGATTTTGTACCATGTGATCGTTAGTTGCAAAAGGCCCATTGACGTGTTTTAACCCTTCTTCACATTCACATTTTTAATTGTGCTTGATTAAGTTCGGTTGAGCAGAGCGAAAGATTGTTTTTTTTTTTAACCTTGTTTTTTTGAACTCCAAATACTGAAAATTATTTTATTCTTAAATCTCGGCAGAATGGTTCCGTCGTATCCCATTTTTAGTTGTTTAGCAGGAAACTAAGTGACAAATAGGATAGAAAAACGAAGCCTCTCTTATTGCACTGAATGAAAGGCAGTATGAAAACACCATCAATTGAGATTCATCGACATGGATGTTAAGACCTTTTATTTTTCAGGGAACTATTATGCACGTGTGGACCGAGACATGTTTGGATATATCAAAAAACAGACAGAACTTGGTTGTTAACCCTTGTAAAAGGCGTAAGAGATCCCAGCAATGGAGATTTTCGCGCTACCAGAAGTTAAACTCTACAAACGAAGAATCAACTAACGATGTGCGGGGAATGGAAGACTCACCTGAATGAGTCAACAACAAAAGGTCGCGTTCGTCAGTTTGACATGCGCAATAGAACACCATTGGCCACTTTTGCTACGCAATTACCCATCAGCAGGAAGAACCGAGTCTCTTGACTAATCTCGGAAGCCAGCACTCCTTACAACTTGATGGCCAACCTCACTAAGGAAGCCATTTTATGGTTGCTTAGCTCTAATTTATAAAGTTATCCGATTTTTACAAGAAACTTAGATGGTCATGTGTATTTTCGTGTCTTTCTATTGCTCATCCTCGGAACACAATCGCAAGCACAACCCTTTATTTACGCCAACTCAAGACCTTTAAATATAGTGACATAAAAAGTAATAATACAGTGGTACACAGAGGGCTGACTGCCTGGAAGAATTGTTAACTTTAAAGGTGAAGAGAGGCAGCCAGGACGGCAATAGCGAGGAGAATCCCACTTATGGTCAAAAATGTACGTGCATACACGCCCAATTTTGATATACACCACCTTACCATTTTCTAGCAATAAGTTAATAGTATTTTTCACAGTTGATAAAATATATTATTGCAAAGCATTGTGGGATTGAAATGCGGACAAACATCACTAAAATGTGATTGTCTTTAACACACCTTATTCACGATGGCCGCCATGTTGGATTTGCTATTATCATGCAAATTAGCTACACACTTCTGAGGGGGCAAACAACTCAAGTTCGAGAGGTTATAACGAATGCCTTAGCCACACAGCTGATTTGTTTCATGTTCATTGAATGTTTATCACCTAAGCAGTAAAATGCAATCACTACACAAGTTACTTCGACGTTTTTTTAGTGAAAAATGAGCAGATAACGAAGTAGAAAGTCAAAATGTCAAAGGCAATCAAAAGATATAGATTTTTTATGAAAGGTACTTAATTCTAAATACTAAAATGCAATGTTATTTCAATATGCAATGTTATTTCAATATTTCGTTGAGCGGATTTTCCGCAATTTGCCTTTTTTTCAATGTTTGCCCCCCAGCATAACACATGGCTAATTTACGTGACAATTTGAAAATTACCCGCTGGATATAGAGAACGCAGGGCTCTTCTGCTTATCGTCCTTTCGCTCATTCCCTCCTCGCCTTCACTCTATTTCCTCCTGGGTGTCCGAAGATGGCGCTTTCTCAGCGTTGCCGTATTGAACGATTTATGCAGTTCACACAATCTCTGTTGGAATCTATTTTCACAGAGCCACAGGTATTACTTTTCAAAGGGGAAAAGTCCTCGCTCGAGAATGATTCCAGTCGTAAACCAGAAAAACTAGTGAAAGTATTAAAGGTTTATTGTGACATCACCAATCATTTCTAAAGCCACACCACTTAACAGGTCTTTGTCAATGCGCCATCTCTGGCTGACAAGGTATAAAAATACTATGAATTCGATAATTTCGCTTTGCAACACAAAAGAACTTTGAAAACAATCGACTCGCCAGCTGCATTAATTTTAAAGGTATTAAATATTTTAACATTTTTCGGCTGTTCTTTTCAATGTTGGCCAGAAAGTAATTCATTGATTTAAGGATCTCAAATCTACTTCTGTTCAGAGGGCAAAATCGCTGAGATTGCTCTAAAATTAACAGTGAGAACACAAATAATCTTGAATATGCACCCCACGTAGAAATAAATCACAAAATAAGTTTGATTTAACCCATCTTTTGAAAACTTCGCAAGAATGCGGAGAAACCCGAAAGCCACGAAATCGTGATAGTAATAACACATCGCCTTTTTGTCGCAAGAAAAATTATTCATTGATCTAAATCAGCTGTACTGAATTTCAGAGGGTTAGTGATATTGACTATTATCTTTAAATTTTTAATGGCACATCACATTTGTGAAAAAAAGCTGATGAAATCCACCAATGGGGTCAATTGGCAAAGCGGTGTGGAGAATTTGCAGAAATAACATAAGAAATGCCAAAAAGACGCGCCTTTGCAGAAATGATAAAACATTGTTCTCGCCACACCCTTTGTGAGACAAACTCCATAAGACAAGTTTGTGAGCGGTTCAGAGAAGAGAGGTCTTGACTTGGTATTTTTAGTCACTATGCGAGAAATTGTCCATCTACAAGCCGGTCAGTGCGGAAATCAGATCGGGGCTAAGGTAGGTAAGATAATCTTGATCTCTTAACTGAACGTTCCTGAGGTGTTTTTTTAACGAAATAAAAACGTGAATAGCGCCTCTTGTGAAAAAGAAAGACAAGATTGTAAACTAGCGCGAATTACGTAAACTGAGGGGATATGCGGCAGGGACTTTTCGTTCATTTTCAAAGACAAATGAATAATATGACGTTTTGACCTTTACCACACGGCTGATATAAAAAGTCTAAAAATACTTGTATGCAGAGAGTGAATGAGTTAAAGAAGATGTTTACACAAAGGTTACATTTAGTCTTGAAGCAAACTTGAACAAAACTTTGACACTCGATCTTTTAATGGCAGAATAAACAGTACTTTTTAACTCCAACAAACCAACTCAGAACATGCGAAACATTATCGTGGACGAATTCGCTGACGAAAAGCTAAGTTCGCAGCTTTTTGTATCAAACAATACCAAATATTGGTAGTTCACTTCTCACGTATTGATCGCATAATTTTCCCTCACAGTTTTGGGAAGTGATTTCGGACGAACACGGGATTGACTCATGTGGAACATACAACGGTGATTCAGATCTTCAGCTGGAACGAATCAATGTTTATTACAATGAAGCTACTGGTAAGGAAATCATTTTCTCGACACCTAAGATGAACTGACCATCCACCATCTCGTTATTCAGTGCAGTGAAAGCTGAAATGACTTCTAAAATCTCTCTCACACGCGACAGGTGGAAAGTATGTTCCGCGAGCTATCCTCGTGGATTTGGAACCAGGGACCATGGATTCCGTACGAGCAGGTCAATTTGGACAGCTGTTTCGACCCGATAACTTCGTATTTGGTGAGAATTTAATTGAATTAGCGATTATCCACTTTTTCCTACTATCAACCACTTTGCTTGAAAATTTAAAACACAAAAAAAAAGAGCGACAAATATTAAAGTTAACAATATTAAAATTATATTACAAAGCCGAAACAGGCATAAATAAAGAACGAAAAAAAAATCACCGTGAATAATAGACAGGACGCAGTCACTGAAGAAAATTAATATTGACTTTCTTTGGTAGCGAGACAAGGAAAGTAGAGCAACGTTCCTCCCAAGAGCTTTGATTTTAATCCTTTATTGAGCCCTTTGTATTTAAATTTAAGAGACTTGTTAATTTGAAAACGTAACGAGTTTATTCAGTTATAATCAGTTGTAATCTGCATGATAAAAAGTGTCTTCTTGTGGATGCATTAGTTGGCGCACAGCTGTCTGTGGTCTCATGATAATCGCTATCTGTTGGTTTGTTGAAGAGACGCTAGATTTTTTGGCACCTTTCGATAAGCTCTTAAAAGTTTTTCAAATAGCATACAGCATGATGGGAAACTTACAACGTAAGCACTCGTGCCACAAATCCACGCGAGCTGCAATTCTGATGCTCTGGTCTTACACGATCTTCTCAGTGATTCATAGTGTCACACAAACCATGTCCAATTCAGGCCTTCGTAATTAACATGAGCAATATCGTTTGGGAAATACTTCACGTTTGAACTATTCGTATGACAGGTCAGAGTGGAGCTGGAAATAACTGGGCGAAAGGGCATTACACTGAAGGAACCGAGCTGGTGGACTCGGTACTAGATGTCGTTCGTCGAGAAACTGAAGGTTGCGACTGCGTACAAGGCTTTCAACTAACGCATTCCCTTGGGGGTGGTACTGGTGCAGGACTGGGTACCCTTCTCATTTCGAAAATTCGAGAAGAATATCCTGACCGGATAATGACGTCATTCAGCGTGGTGCCATCGCCCAAGGTATGTGAGTGAAGTGAAATTTAGAGAACGATAATTAATTAATATAAAACAATTATTAAATACCGACTCGCAATCCTTCACATCATGGATACGAAAGAACTGGGAACACCACAGGTTCGGACTTTCCGCAATTCTCTAAATTTAAAACTTGTACAAGTTTTAGTTGTGTTAACATTAAACATTGCATCTATAGTGAGTAATATGATAATGTCATTCTCCAATTTGCATTTTAATTTAACTGACAAAAACAAAGGATCAAATCGCCCGAGAAACTGCACTTCGGGTAGTTCTTAGTGTCAGGCCTTCTTGTAGTGTATGAGCTGACTCAAAATTCTCAACGACTTATTTCATTTCCAAGATACATAAAGATAAACCTTTTCAAATTCGAGAGTGGTGGAATTTGAATTTAACTTTTAATAGTGCCTAGAAAAGAAATAAGATTTATCGGTTACATTCCACTTCTACCCTTGTACTAACAAGCACTCTTTAGAGACAAGATCACTATAAATTTAGTACGATGATTCAACGTTCTTCCCGATTCGTTCTTTTCATACTTATTTCGTCTAATATGTAACAGCTTGATGGGCTTCTAGTAACAGTGAAACGTCCGTTGTCGTCGTGTTCCCTCTCTCAAGGAGAGAATTGTAAAATCGTTCTTCAGGAATTGTTGTCATTTTCTCGCTCAGGTTTCGGACACAGTTGTCGAACCGTACAATGCAACGCTGTCTGTTCACCAGTTGGTTGAGAACACAGACGAAACTTTCTGTATTGACAACGAGGCTCTGTATGACATCTGCTTTCGAACCCTCAAGATGACCACGCCCACATATGGGGACTTAAATCATTTGGTATCCGCGACGATGAGTGGAGTTACAACCTGTCTTCGTTTCCCAGGCCAGGTAAGAAAGACTGACAACTAAGACAACATAATTTGCTCCTCCTCCTGCTGGCTTCTAAGGCTCTCAGTTGTTCCAAAACCTTCATTTCACGTTAACCTAAGGTTCAATTGGTACATGTTCCCATCAATAGATGCTTTGAAAAAGTAAGGACAATGTAAAGAAGTCTAAAACGAGGCAGAAGGGCAAAAAAATCCTTGAACGGGCGTAACATGGGGCTGATTATACAACCATCTCCTCCCAGCTCCCACTTGCCTTGCCCAACAAACTCTTCCCATCCCTCTCCCTAAAAAAGGGGATGGTAAGAGACCTGTTGGACACAAATAGAACAAGGAAGGTAAGAGCCCATGCAGAGTATTAGGAGAAATATCTTTATCCCAACAAGTGAAAAAATTGCAAGTTTAATAATGCATCAGTTCTCTCAACAGTTGAACGCCGATCTCAGGAAGCTGGCTGTCAATATGGTCCCATTCCCTCGCCTCCATTTCTTCATCCCAGGCTTCGCGCCACTAACCAGTCGTGACAACCAGCAATACCGCGCACTGACTGTAAGCGAGTTGACGCAACAGATGTTTGACAATAAGAACATGATGGCGGCATGCGATCCCAGGCACGGCAGATACCTCACAGTGGCCGCCATGTTTCGTGGCAAGATGTCCATGAAAGAAGTCGACGAGCAGATGCTGAACGTTCAAAACAAAAGCAGGTTTGTGACATTCTATCCAAGGCAATTACCGAGTGCTATTGAGCCTCGTTACAACGATAAGAACTGCTGCAAATCTATTCAATGAAAAGACTGAGCTGATTTCGGGATACTGGTCTACAACAAATACAAATTTACCATAAATAACTAATTATTATTATTATTTAATAAATCTTTAAAGTGCTACTTACTTAAGCCTTCATTTCAAAAAGACACCTTTTTATTCTGACTGAAATTTTCCTAATTAATCGTCCGCCATTACTAACTTAAAAATCGTGCGAGAGCTGGATCGAGGATAAGATCACGACGTGTAAAACACTCACTAGGTTAAAAATGCAATGCATGTGCACACGCCTATATTAATATGCAGCACGGGAGTTTCGAGCTTTCAGACTTTTACAGTCAACCCAGGTCACGCGTGAACAGTGATTCGAAAAATTCAATTAACATAACGAATTTTTGTTTTCCATATTTGGGCATTTCCTGTTGTTTCCGAAGATTTGGAACGACATTTGGAAAATCGAAGAACGATTTGGAGTTTGCCCGCGCTTTTTCAAAATGATCAGACCAGCGGCCGTCAATTCCTTTGGTCGCGAATACAAGCCAGGCAGACCTGTCAATAAGGAAACAAGAAGACGTATAATCGGCTTTTCTTTCGTTGGAGAGGGACCATCTCTGATCTCTAGATCAGCTCGTGTCACTAAAGGAGCGGTATGGAAAATCATTCGACATTATGAGACGTACGGTACAATCATATGATGCCTTTAGTCAAGGGGGTCGAACATATTCTTCTAAACTTTAAGACGACGACCTTGAATCTATTGAGCTGTTCAAGTTAACGAAACCTAGCATGTATTCAAGGGAAATTCGTGAAAGGTTGCTTAATGATGGAATATGCGATAGGCGAAGCATACCGGGTTTGTCAACAAGAACAAGAAGGGACGAATAGATAAAGCACAGATTGTCGCCCTTGCAATTTCTTACCTCCAGAAAAATTCTATCCATATTTCAAGAAGATCTCCGAAAAATCAAGTCCATTTTTGAAAATTTCAATCCGATCTGCGATTTTCCGATGTGATTTTCTTTACGTCAGTGAAAGTAGCGCATTGATTGGAAGACTTCGATCAAATGTTCAAGATACTGTTCACGCGTGACCTGGGTTGACTGTAAACTCGTGTTTTGCATAATGAGCTGCGTTTGCTTTAAGCTGGTAAAGACTTGTTTCCATATCTCAAAGTGCCCTTGGACGTGAGGTGCCTGGGAATTAAATTAAATCACTGGGAATCGGAATGCTAACAGTTAAGCCTAAATATTGTTTTAGGCCTAATTTGGCCTAAGGTTAACATTTCTAAGGGGTTTGGGCTTTATAACCTCAGTCTGCATTTTACATTACGATTCCAGTGATTTAATTTCATTCCCAGGCACCTCACGTCCAAGGGCACTTTGAGATAAGGAAACAAGTCTTTACCGTTTAAGCTAGCGAGTCTTTGACGCCATCTTATCCACTATCAAACCCTCTGAGATTCAATCGGTCAGTCTTGAACGTGAGTAATGGCGGACCGTGAAATCCAAAACTTGCACTCAAAGAAAACAGCCTTTGGATAAAATTCGAAGCTCAAAATTCTGCTAGTCAGGTGTGAAGCAAACACGCTTTCAAAATCTGAAGGAAAAAGGGCAGTGAATCTTTTTTATCATAGTAGCAATTTAAGAATTATTGGCACCAGAAACAACCAAGTGGTTAGCGAGAAACAGGCGTCAGTCGGATTTAGACATGTAAATTTTTAACACAGAGGTACATTAAAAGAAAAAAATAAAATAAAAATACAGAGCATTGCTTGCCCAGAAGTGCTTTGCTAGTTGCGGGTAATGCCTATTCCTGACCAACATGAAATTTGTATTTCTTTTTACGCTGCCACTTGCAAGATGTCCGACTATACAAGTATCTACGCTCAAATAATAGAATAAAGAATCTTAAGAAGGAAGTGCGGAGATGTAACGACAATTTCTATATTCTTCTTAACCTTGCAGCACGTACTTTGTGGAGTGGATTCCGAATAACGTGAAAACTGCGGTATGCGACATACCACCTCGCGGGCTGAAAATGTCGGCTACTTTCATAGGCAATAGTACCAGCATCCAAGAACTGTTCAAGAGAATTAGCGAACAGTTTACCGCCATGTTCAAACGAAAGGCTTTCCTTCACTGGTATACTGGGGAGGGAATGGACGAAATGGAGTTCACTGAGGTAAGGGAGGGGTATGCAAACAAGGAACTGAATGTGGTCTACTTATGATAGGCAACTGAAGATCAATGAAAACGACATCAACAATGGTGGTATTTAAATGGAAGACATGTTTTTAAACTTCTTGGCATTTTACGGTTTGAATAGCGTCTCGGAACCAGCTGAACAATCAAAAAAAAAAAAAATTGGGAAGAACATGTTGAAAATAGGAAAAACACTAAAATTAGCGTTATTTTTTTAATTACCGTGACTTTCCCAACAACTTGTGATTTAATAATTTCGCGTCGCAGCATTCGCACAGAAAGGAGCCTCAAAACGAACGCGAAGAATCATTTAGCTACTTAAATCACAGGTACCCCAAGGTGACACGCACAAAAATTATGAGGATTTGTATTGAGCAATATAACTGTACTTAAAAGCGAAAAGCATGAGCGAGTGTTGAATAACGAAAACCTCCGTATCTCGGCTGATCTCTGCGATTTCTTGTTTTCTGTGTTCTTCCACCGCTTTGAGCAATTTTTAAGGGGAATTTTGGTGTTGTCAGAATAATTCAGGGTGGGAGGCGCGGTGTCCTCATGGTTAGTGCGCTCGACTCCGGATCGAGTGGTCCGGGTTCGGGTCCTGGCCGAGGGCATTGTGTTGTGTTCTTGGGCAAGACACTTTACTCTCACAGTGCCTCTCTCCACCCAGGTGTATAAATGGGTACAGGCGAATTTAATGCCGGGGGTAACCCTGCGATGGACTAGCATCCCATCCAGGGGGGAGTAGAAATACTCCTAGTCGCTTCATGCTACGGAAACCGGAGATAAGCGCCGCCCTCATGGGCCTTCCTAGGCTCGTAACAGAGAGAGAGAGAATAATGAAGGACAAGAAACAAGGACTCCAAAATCGATAATGTTCATTCAACGTTTTTAATTCCGTCCACAGGCAGAATCCAACATGAACGATCTTGTGTCCGAATACCAACAGTATCAAGACGCCACAGTTGAAGAAGACCAATTTGACGAGGAGGAAGAAATGACGGATGATGAGTGAATCCCAGGTGTTCGTCACGCGTTCGGCGGAATGATTACATATGGGCTTCACACTAGCTAGCGCAACCGCGATATTTTCTTTCTTGCATATGAATTTCTATGTTGGTAAAATTGTTGAAAAATTGCACCTTCTGCCAAGTTTCATAACAACAATATTTCTTTGAATTCACAGTTTCCGTATGGTGTATACCAGCTACAGTAGCAAAATATTGTATGTAATAGTAGTCACTTATGAAGGTTTTATTAAAGATATTTAACTCGCCGAACTTTTGAGAGAATTTCCCGTTTAAGAACTCTCTATCTTCATCTTGTATGCAATAGGGCCACTTTATTTTGAAAGTGTAAATGTTGTTTGTTCTCTATTCTTAGACTTGAACTATAATTTAGGTTATTATAGAATGTATCATACGGAATTTTACTTCAATTTTATTCAATTATGTTGACCTTATAGAAACACGACCTCATAAGCTGTAATGCTTTAAACATTATCGTATAAAAGTAAAGGTATATCTATCTATCTCGTGAAATTACACCACTGAGCCCAGTTAGCATGGTTAAATCGAAAGGAATTTTTGCTCCAGATTGAGGCTTGGAAGTCAAATTTTTATAACGACAAAAAACGCAGACATTGATTTGTGAAAAGGTTTATCTTTAGTCTGGCCCTTAATTAAACTGATACTGAAACGCAAGTTGCTTGTCGTCTCAACACCATGTATAAACATTCGACAGTGCACATTTCACTTTTTTTTTGGGAAAAACGCAGGTCATAGCATAAAGCTTAAACCGACCAACAAAGTGTAGTGTTGCTTTTTTCCTACTCTCTGGTTGGGTGTTCCTTTTATTTAGCACAAGACCAATCTCTTTCCGGCACAGGATTAAAAACATCCAGTCTAAGGATCAATCACAAGTTGATCAGGCCATGTGTGGCCGTGCGATAAAAGCAATTATAAAATCATTGTGTCTCCATATCTTCCTCACTACTACTTGCCGCTGAATCAACGTCATCTTCAACATTAACATTTTCCCCTTCTTGGCTATCATCTGCATCTTCAGGCAAACTGGCCAGCAGTTCAGTCACGTGATCCATCATAGGTTGGTCGTCACATCCGAACTGGGTGAATAGCTGTGGACATTTACAACAAAGCACTATGAGCTTTCTCTCACATTACCATATTACCCACAAATATTATTACTTTTGAAAATCACTATTTTTTTTTACTATTAATTATTTTTGGTGTGGTACTTTGATGACCATGTTGATAACAAAGACTATTATATCTCTCAGATAGTACGCACACTGTAAGGGCCGTATTCTACATTACGGCTGGCTGTACGGCCCGCTAAATTTGATACTTCGATAAAACATTCTCTAGCAACTCTTAAAAGTGGAACTAACTATTTCAAACAGCCAAGAAGATTTCGTTTATCGGATTTTGACACGGCAATCTTTGTAGGAGTTGAACCTTCCGCTTGACTGCAACTAGTTTCCTTTCCCGCGTTGCTGATTACCACAGAGATATAAT
>OX421451.1:1650532-1665532 GCA_949126865.1 Montipora capitata
CTTATGTATTTTACTCTAATGCCATACAATTTTACTCATTAATGAGGAACCCCTTAGGAGCCAAATTAAAGGATTAAGAAAACAACATGGTGGAAGAGTAAGACCTTAAGACATCAACCCAGAGGAAAGGAATAGGGTGGGCCAGCCTCACCATTCATCCAAAAAGCCAATGCAAACAAATTTTACAAAAAAAATACTGTTTTGGTCACCTGAGCCACTTCATCACATTCTTCAACTAGTTCTTCCAGAACTGAACCAGCTGTCTGCAATGTAATAATGATTTGTTTAAAAGGATTAAAGTTAATTCCTTTATTTTACTTACAATGGTTTTAGTAGCATGGCCATCAACTTACCTCAAAAATTTCAAGTTCAATGAGCAATTTTGATGTTGCTATTCTTGTTTCATATGGTGGTGGTGGAGCCTGATGAGAGTAACAACACAAAGAACATTATGTTATAATGTTCATGTATTCATTGAAAAACTAAAAATATCAGCATGTTACAAAGTGGGCATGATACGTGTATCGTTTCACCTTTAATAATAGTTCTTTGCAAAAGGTTTATATCTAAGCCATATTATGCACTATCTTGATTTGTCAGAATTGTTGATATTTTCTACCTTAGGCAACTCTTCATCTCTTCCTTGCCATAGTTCTAAACTCTTCTTAAGCATTTCGCGTGCTTCATCCATTTTCTCTTGACTTAACAGACAGCTTGCCATCAGCTGAAATGCTTCAGGATTGGATGGATCATACTCCAATGCCTTGTGACAATACTCCGAACATTTGGTGGCTGCTTCTTCCTTAAAACTAAAGATGGAACATGGTCAGCCACTCCTAATGAAATAATAATCTCAGCTGAAGAGGGTTCGGTGTGAAGGCACAAATGATGGTTGAGTGGTTAGGGGTTACGGTGACTCAAAGCAGATTGCCAAGTTTAAGTCTTGCTCTGATCACTAGCTGAGGTTGTTCTGAATTGCCCCTGAATCAACTCCTTCGCTGTCCTTCAAAACAGTCAACTGGTCAGCCAGCCTTCCACGACTTGAAATTCGTAAGTCTGTTGCATTCGTTTGCACCTTCTCTCATTCATTAATTTCTTCATTTGTCATCCATGTAAACTGACCAAGTGCTGTTGTTGTATATGTTATGGTTCAAACTAGGTCAATTTTCATTTTTCCTTTGTTTCAGAATTTTGTAATGAATCTTTGGCAAAGAAAAATGAATTCATTTTAAAATTTTAAAGCCAGAAAAAATTTTGAACCACAACATATGTGTATCGGCATTATTCATTTATTGTACGTGCTACTGTGATCATTGTATTTATTTAAAAGAAAAACTAGAACAAAAACATACTAGACAAGACAATCTGCCTGCTTGCAAATGATTCAAACTCCATCTGATCTCACTCACCATTCATCAGTAAGATATATTTCTGCAAGTGAGCAAAATGCTGTAGATATTTCTGTTGGGGATGCATAAGGATTGCTACTGGCGGCTTCCTATCAGAGGAAACAAAACACATTCATCAATTCAGAGCATCTATTTTTAAGAGAAGCATTCCATACCCATTCACCATTGGCAGAGATTCCAACTCATTATTTACTTCTAATCTGCTAATAATTTCCTGTATTTCCCAAAATTTTACAAAATTTGAACTTTATAGCATCTTGGTTTGTAGCCTCATATACCAGTTATATTGGAAACAGAAATAAGTTGTATCAGAAATTACTTTCTTTGATTATATGTATATATAATTTGGCATTATGATTAAAGAACACAGAGAGGTTGATCAGAAATATGACTATCAGACATTTTTTATCACCTATCTATTCATCTGCAGACAATAATAACAATAACATTATTATTATTAGTGATTTGAGGCATGTGACTTCGTATTTTTATTTTCTCTTCTTGATACCACTTTGAAAGATCAAATCAATGGCTGAAACCAAGAGAATTTTCAGGTGCAATTTTAATGAAAAAGGCCCCGAGGGCTGGTTGAGACATTTACATGGGGCACGCAACACAAATTTAGCCGAGCAAGTCATACCTGGGTGTCATCTTTGTTTGATAACATCAATTGAATTCCTTTGCTATAAGCATTCACTGACTCTTGACCAACCAACAATTGACCAAGATTCATGTATTTTGAATAGCCATCCTCTGGAGAAATATTTACCGCATTTTCAAAGCACTCTGTTGTTAAGGAAAACACTGCAACAAGTATCACATACACTGCAGCTCTATGCTTTTGTGATGGAAACACTCAAGTATAATCAGAGATGTATCTAGGTTTTCAAATTTGGGGGTCCTCTAGACCCCTTCTTGAAAAATTTCGGGAGTCCAGCTAATTAATATTCTAGAATTACTATTTGATCTATGGCCTCTTAATTGCTGCTGCAGTACCCTTTCAGATTTCTAAATTGCAAAAAAATCTTATCCTGCCCCTAGAATATGTACTTAAAATAAAATGATCAATTTCTTTGAAACTGTTATGCCCATTGATTCATCGATCAAAATGTATGGACTGTCAAAGCTCCATTGATCACATCTGAATCCATACGCTGTAGGAACTGTTGGCTCCAGTTGATAAATGATCTAGATCTCCACAGCCAAAAACAGAACTGAATATCAATTTTCCATATCATGTTTTTCCTGGAGTTTGTAATTTGCAATTTGCAATTTGTAATTTGTAACATTTCTGCGTCCAATTGGACCCTTTGTTCTATATTCTATGCGTTCAAAGGAAAACTAGTGCATCCCAGGATGCAATGACGCACTCTGGATACATCTCTGCATAAAAGGACTCATCAAGAATAGGTCTACTAGGCTGGGTATTATTAATTATATGTTCCTTCAAAGACAGCAGTGAATAATGCAAATAAGCTGATTCTATAAGAATCCACTACAACCTAGTGAGTGTGAAACAACACTAGCCAGAGAAACAGAAGCCCTGTAAATTTCTAAAGCTCTGCTTCTTTCCAAGAAGTCCTATAACAGACACTAGGGACCTTAAGATCTAAGATGGCAATGGCTGCCAAACATCACTTCATGTTACTAGTTGATGGTTCTTTCAGTGTTTCATGATTATTCCAGTTTGCTCAACTTCCACAAACTATCCAAACTATCCAGGAACTAAATTGGAGGAACAATGCTGAAACTACTGTAAGAAAGAAAGTCAAAGGTTTGCCATTGGGCGCAGTTGCATCTTCTTTAGAACTTGAGCTTTGGTCATTTCACGTTACAGATTGGCAGAGAATGTGAAAGAAATGTACACATTTTAAAGCGCATGTGCAGAGCCATTGTTTTGCTCATTAACCTCTATTGTTTGGTGGCATTCTCGCTGAGGTTGCCGTTCCAGATCATAAGGTCCCGACTGGCCAGTATGGATAATCCTGCCAGCTGTATAGCTTTAATCCACTATTATTATAAGCCTAATAGATAATGACCTATTACACTAAGCAACATAAAAATGCTTTGACCAGTCAAAACAACCTGAAGTATTACATGACAAACTTACTAAATAAAATTTAAAGGATACTTCTTTTGCTTTGTGTATATCTCCAGTCTCAAGGTAAACTGCTCCAGCAGTTTCCAACACTTGAACATTATCAGGTTCAATGTCAAGTGCCCGTTCACAGAATTTTATAGCTAGCTCAAAATTGAAGTTATCCAGACACTCATCTACCTATAAAAATCCAGGAAAAGCAATAGAAGCTGAAAATTGCCGGCATTCTTGGTACTTGAGTTGGAGAACTGAATAAAGCATTTTTGCTATCATTTATTTTTACATGACATGGGCATAGGCCAGGCAGTGTGGGATGGCATTTTGTAAGCCTTCCCTTTGTTAAGAGATGCCCCACTGTTATTAAATAAACTGAGTTGACAATTAGCCAGAATACAAAAACCTACAAATGTACAAGCAGCACTCTTTGGGAAGGGAGGACGGGAAGTGGGTTTGACAGAGAAATCCATGAATTTCTTGTCAAGTGGACCATTACATCAAGATTTATACAAATAAAGTTTTTTGGAAATTATGGGATGGTAAGATTATGTTCAATTGGTGGTAAGCCGGTTAGAATTCTCTGATTTTGTGATTTCTTCCAAATTGTATCACACAAACTGGTCCTGTGGGGATCAGTGAGTGGGCACTTCTTCTTAGGGAGTAAAATTAATTATTAGTAGCATTGTTAATGGCTTCATGTATCATGTAGTATGAATCTCATGAAAACCCTTTTTACTTACAAAATGTACTTCAGTCAACCAAGTAATCGAAACCGTACCTGTTTCAGTAAATCTTCTATGGTGTAGTTTGGTTTTCCTTTCTGTATCTGTTTCTTCGTTGCCACAATTTCACTATTTTCAGAATCACAGAAATCAGCTGAAACGTTCTCACTCACGTGCACAGTTGATGTATGTCCTGTTTGAAAGCAATTTTGTCGAAACATTTTCCCTTTAACCTCATTGTTAATTTAACCAGGTTTTTCTCCAAAGTAAAGAGAGAAGCTGAGATTCCTTTTACCTTTTTTCTTCGACGTTGAAGCGGTTTTCTTTGCTTTCCTTTTTCGTTCTTTCCCCATAACTAATTTGAGAAAAGAAAGAAAGCTCATATACGATGTACGCAATGACTGCAGAAAAATCCGCTGCGTTATTCTCCATGTCAAAGTGTTTGTGTAAGCGTCACGATACATCCTTTACTGTTCTTTTGGAAATTCTGGAAATTCGTTTATCGTTTGGAGTTGAATTTAAACCATGCTTATTTTTCCGAATTTTTTACAAGCGCTTAGACTCTTACAGTAGAGTAAAAACTGCCAACTTGGCGAAAAATGGTAGCTTTCATTAGGAATTTACAAACGCGGACCATTTTGAATATACCCCTTATTTTGCAGAATTCCAATATTCTCCTTGAGATCTTAAGGATAAGTCATTTTGATGTTAACCTTGTGTTTGTTGGAAAGGGTTTCATAAAAAGTCTCAATCTGAGGTACAGAAGAAGAAATATTACGACGGACATCCTTGCTTTTCCTTACTTAGAGGTAAGACTTCACGTTTGCTGTGCACGTGCTTTTAAAATGACAATATGCAATTAGTGAGGAAAAAAATGGCAGAAACGGTACTTAGAGCGATTATGGAATACCCGGCCACTTGATTTGTATTATTGTGTGCGGCGTCATTTGCAGACTTTGAAGAACGAGGCATATTCATATTACGCAAATAAGTGGCCGGGTATCCTGTAACCCAACCTCCTAGTCCAGCCTTAACTGAAAGGGCAGTATCATGTGGAAAAGGACAAGAGGTCACTGTTGGCTTGTGACATGGGGACAAGGGAATCGGGTCGCCGAGATGTGGGAACACAGAGACTCAAAAAACGTGGGGATGCAGGAATGTATAGAGACATTTTGAAAATACCGCATTTCTAGAAAAGGAGGAGGTCATTCATTGCAAGAATTGACATGCAGTGCAAAACATTTGAATACTTTTTATATTATCACTTGTGCATCATAAAATTGATATGGTGTTTTTCGTTGGGTTGTCAGGACTGCTATGTGATTTTAAGAGGAAAGATTAATCCAGTTTCAACCAAAACACAAACTCACACAACAGGACCCTTTTAACCCAAAGGTGAGGGAGGCATTTGGAACCCTTTGTGGAAATATTTAATAAGATACTAGCCTGGGACCAGGCTCTGTGTTAGTGAAAAAAGGCAAAAAAGATTATGTGAGTGAAGCAAGCTGCTGTCATTTTCCTCACTCTAGCCCTCTTTTCGGCTTGCTTCGCTTGCATAGTGTTTTCGCCTTTTTTCCCCAACACGGAGCCAGTGCAGTGGTCCCAGGGTAATAAGATAGGTGGAGAAATGATGACTGTATGAAGAGTCACAGTGGCACAGAGACGAGAGGACAGCCTTACTGTAAAACCTACAAACCTCACAAGACTAGTTGAGACTTTTACTATCATAAACAACAGCAAATTCTTAAATAGAAATTAAAAATAAAATGCCAGATCCTCAAAAATGAAACAAAGGAAGAAACAATCCTCACAAAATATGTAATTGGAGAAGGGAGGACAATGACTGGGCTTGATGATATATTCATTGTATTTTTTACAGTTCCCAAAGCCAGGAAGTCTGCCCAAGGAACCATTAAAACCACATGAGCACACACTGGGTGATATCATTCTGGGAACCCCTAAAATATTGGAAGATTGCAAATCTGACGGTGTAGAATTGGACGGTTACTTACCAGTAGGTCAATCACAAATAATAATTATTTATTCTGTATTTTGGAATTTTTGCACCTAATAAGTATTAACCCATTGACTCCTGGGGGTTCATCTGGCATTAGACAGAGATAGGAGCTCTTAGTTATTGGAACTTGAAACAATGCTAACATCTTACTGACAGATGTATTAACCCATTCACACCAAGGAAAATCGTCTAGCAGTAGACAGTGTAGAGGCCCTCCCAGGAAGAGGGGAGGTTATTGTTCCCTTGTTCCCATTGACAATTTGCTTGTGTTCCCTTGTTCCCAAAATTACTTCCAAACTTGCTCTCAGCTTTTTGATCCCTAAAATGGTTTATGATCCATTGTTCCCTAACATATTTTGGCTTTGTTCCCCTGTTACCTAGTTCAAATTAGCCATGACACAGTTTGTTTGTTCCCTAAAACCCCTGGGAGACCCTCAGAGTAAAATAATAATAATATTATTAAAGTTCTGAAAAGGGAGTTTAAAACAGATCTAAAAACTTTAAAACTAAATTTTCGACTACCTTCTGTGGCCTCCTTCAGAGGAATGTACTCTGCAAGTCACTGAATGCAAATATATAGCAAAAGACGCCATAATTTTTTCATTGCTCCTGAGGGAAGAAACCAGTGATGCACAAACCCTTGGGAAGGGTGCTCTCTCATTAACAAAGTTCTTGTCCAGGAATGAATGTAATGACTCTAGAAAAAGCCTTTTGTTCTTGGTTTAGATGTGTTTTAAACTCCTTTGTTAGAACTTTCATTATGAGCACGGATTGCTCCAACAGGTTTAAATAATAATAATATTTTATATTACTGATCAGTGCCATAGGAGGAAAAGGGTCAAAGGGGATTTACTACGATTCTCAGTTGAGTATGACACTAGGGAAGTTTGGTGGCAAAGTTTCAGCGTTAAAGTTACCGTGTTGTCACGGGCAACTTGTTTCGTTTCCAAGGGTAACTTTTCGGGGTTTGACGTCATTTAACTGGTAACGGTGGCCAGTTTGAATTTAACCATTACCATTTGTAGATTTTGGTGGGCTCATCGCTCGTGATGTCAAGGCCCTAAAAGTTACTCTTGGAAACAAAGGAAGTTTCCCTTGACAACGCTGAACGCTGAAACTTTGTCACCAAACTTCCCTAGTTCATACTCAACTGAGAATCGTAGTAGATGTTGTCAATCATTTCACCCCTGAAACGGCCATCATTAATGAATAAAATCATTCAACATTTGACAGAGCAACATCAATCAGTGTCACTCTAAGGAGCAAAAAAGTTTAATCACTCATTTTCAATTACACGACTTCAAACCGTTCATCATAAAATTTTGTTTAATATTTTCAGGTCATCATTACTCATGGGCTTTGTCACCTTCTTGGATACACCCATGAAACCCAACAAAATCTTGACAAGGTCTGGTGATTACTCATTCTTCACTTCTTTCATGGACGATTTCCAAATTTCACATATTGGAACTGCAGATATGGGTTCAATTCCCACCCTGGTCAGAGTTTTTCTCTGTCCTTGTGTGGGCCCATTTCCATCAGTAGGGCTAACAGAAATCTAGCACTTCACATTACACTCTATTCAGTTAACTTTGTTTAAAATATAAGTGCTACACGGCCAACGTTTGTAGAAACGTAACCTTTCCTTGTACTTGTACATGTTCATTGCCGTGACTTTAACATCTTTAGTTCCCACGGCCTGCTCCCGTCTGACCTTGTAGCTCAGTCGGTAGAGCGGCGGAGATCTAACCCGAAGGTCGTGGGTTCAATTCCCACCCTGGTCAGAGTTTTTCTCTGTCCTTGTGTGGGCCCATTTCCATCAGTAGGGCTAACGCTCACATGGTTCATATGGGATAGAAATCTAGCACTTCACATTACACTCTATTCAGTTTACCTGTAAGCAGTTTGTGAAGATGCATGAATAAAATCGCATGTTTGAATGGGACTCAAATGCACACTGTTGTACCTGTGAGCTATCATGCCATCTGGTTGAGCAGTGTACAAGGCAATCACTTGGTCATGGGTTCAAAACTTGCTCAAGCCTGTATTGTTTTCAGGATTCTTCACAATTTACTGCTCAAGTTGTTTCATTAACTACAGTAATTAACCTCTATTTCTTCCATCCTTTTGCTTTATTTCCATTACTTTTATTTTACAGCATATGGTGATAGTTTTTATTGCTAATAATAATTATTATCTTGTGAAACACTTTTTAAGTGTTTAGGTAATTTTATAATTGCTTCTTTTGTGTCAGATGCGTAGTAAGGAGATAGAAGTGCTAACAGAATTCAACTGCAGAACTGGATTCAACACTGTTCCCATTACTCCAGAGAAACTGAACTTCTACAGGTTAGTGAAGTTCCATGTAATGAAAATCTTTTTGGAGTGTACTTTTAATAATAATAATAATAATAATAATAATAATAATAATAATAATAATTATTATTATTATTATTATTATTATTATTATTATTAGTATTATTTATTTTATTTTTCAATTTTTTGTTGTATATATATATTTTTTTTTAACTTATTATTATTATTATTATTTTTTTGAATCTATCATAATAAATTGGGGCAATGTTTGTTTTAGGTGCACCTATTTGCAATACTTTCTACTTTTCCCCTAAGTAACTACAGACTGTATGTAGCTTTAAATTTGAATGCTGTAATTAAATGTAAAATTCTTGTGGTGCTTGCTGAGAAAGTTTAAATTGAATTTTTTTGTTATGTAATTTGCAGGATCCCTGACCCAGATACAAAGAAAAAGCAGCCTGTTCCAGCATCACCAGTCGAGGAAGACTTTAATGATTTTGACATGGAAAATCAACTATTTAAGGATAAGTGAAAATCAAACAGCCAACACAGAGTTAATACAGCTGAAAGAAGTTGAACGTTCCAGCATGTTTCTCGACTTCGTTGTGGCCTGTATTTATGTAATAATGCTATAATCTGAGTCAAGACAGGATGTAGAAATCAGCAATCAAAACATAAGAATTTCCCGTATTCTAAGCTGCGAATCCAGGCCCACAATTTCTTCATTTTATTTTGTGCTCATGAGTAATTATTGGTGGACAATTCAATTGAGCATTGTTACTGGTCGTTACTGGGTGACTGTAGAATGCCAGGGCCTTTACGCAAACCTGGTTTGTTTTAAGACATCTGTTGTTTTAATGATTTTTTTCCTTGAGTTCAACTTGCTTACTGCCTGACGTATCTTTTCAACCATGAAAACGACTATTTGATTTGTTTTGGAACAGAGAAGTGAGAGATATAGTAGGACCCCATTATCTTCAAATCACTTTCCTGGGTACGAAGCGATTTTTTATATGGTGCGTTTGGGTGTTTTTAAAACCTTCTTGGATAGCATATAATTCACTACTGGTAATTATCCAAATTAAATGTTTTCTTTTTTCATTGACCGTTTTGCTTGATGAATTCATTTATCATTTCTAATAATTGTATAACGCATATTTTTTCCCATCCTTAATAAAAATTAGTTGTTTATGATTTTTTTTACTTACATCGTATTATGTGAGACAAATCATGAGAAAAAAAGTGATGGGGGACAATTAGTGTGAAAATATATCGTTTCGTTCTTCGATACACGAGATGAGAGCTTTATGTCCTTCTGCCAGCCCCTTTGTTATATTTGTTATGTTTGCCTCGTTTGGATAAAACTATGAAGTCACAAGAAAGTGCTCTTTTTTGGAGCAAAATCAAAATTCTCCCAAGGCGTTAACAATGTACGGCACCTGTTCTTCCAGTTTCAAGCCGGTACCTGTTCATTTTGAAGATAACGTGTCTCACTCACTCGGTTGAGTTGCTTGACTTCATACACTTGCTTGCTTGTTTGCTTCACGGGTCATGTTTTAATCATCTAATTCTATAATCTCAGCTGTGGAGAAGGTGTAAGAACTATCCTTCCACGAGTTTTGTCTGTGCGGTAACAGCTTGCTATTGGACATCGCTGCACCCTCCACTAACACCGCAATTAAAAATATTAATTCCAGCGCGACGTTTTCTTTGGACTGCTTTTGCTTGTTTTGGTGATATTTTGTGACGTTTGTTGGCAAATGCTCTGAAAACTTACTCGAAGGAACCTTCTTTCCAGACTTTGGCAATTTGCCGCCATGTTTGATTCGTTTCTTCGTCTTCTTTTTCCGTAATGTTTCACCTCCTCGTCTAGTTATGAGCCGGCTCCTGGGAAGGTGTTGGAAATCCACACAATCAATGTTAAAACACCCGATGTCGCACTTCCAGAAAGTGTCAACAATATCAAATGGCAAAATCTCAAAATCCTCGAATTCTTCATCGATCTTGTTGTTTAGCAGAATAGTTCGTCTCCCTGAAACTGGAGCCAAAGCTCGATTGCTGTCCAAATGTGCTTCCGTGTACTTCTTTTCTTCTTCTTTGTCATCCAAAACGGGAATGGGCAACTTAATGTCGTCCCCAAGATTAACATGATGTAAAACGTTAGTATCCTCCTTGACACTGTCCCAGGACGAACATGCCATAATGTTGGCAAAGGCTTCTTTGCTCTGTTTTGAATACTCCGTCACTTTATCCCATTTTTCTTGTGTACTTCTGAGAAGATCTTCGTTAAAAACTTGGCTCGACGCTTCAATGAGCGAGGTTTTCAACAAATTTGCTTTGGATTCCACGTTTTCCACCAAAGTGTCTAAACCGACATCACCTTTTCCGTCGCGATTCGGGTTGAGTTTTGCAGACAATCTTCTCACAGCCGACTTCAATTCCTGAAGGGTTTGTTCAACATCGTCCACAATTCCATGGACTTTGACAACAATTCTTGCGGAAAGCTTTAAAGTTACTTTAAGATCTTTGTAAACTGTTTTTATGTCGCGAAGAAGACTAATTAAGCCACCCATAATAACCAAAAAAGCAAACAAAAGTGCTCACTTAAGGAAAAAGGTGGAAGGTTTCACGTTATTTAGTTGATGATCCTCAAGTTGTCCATTGATTCTTCCATCCGTGCTATCAAATTATCTTGTTCCCAGCCGAAAGCAAAATTTCTAGTTTCTCATGATGGGTAGGTTGTTTGGCATTAATTTAAATATAACGACCACACCCGTTTACAAAGGGTGTGGCTATCGTACAGGGTCGTGCTTTTTTTCAAAAAACGGAAATGATTTATTATTTGTCAAACGCATCATGATATATCATTGCCAGTTCTCCTCACTTTTCCATTCATCCCGATAAAAAAAAAAAATTAAAACAGAGCCAGCTAGATCTTTGTGGACTTACATCGCCAGCAGGAACCCATGACCCGGAGCCTACAACTCTACTGTGTTCGTGTCACAGACCGATTTATTTTTAGATTGAATTTCCCGCTCCCACAGAAGCCCGATGACCAATTACTAGAAATTAAGCTGACGTCATAGGGTCACCGAACCGGAACTGCCTTTGTTTTTTGACATAATTCGCGGGAAGGGCAAGTCTAAAAATAAACCTACTTTGTGAAAGCGCCGTTTCACAGACGCTGTATGGAAGTTGCACGCTCCAGATGGGCTCCTGTCCCGATAAAAAAATAAACAATTAAAACAGAGCCAGCTAGATCTTTGTGGACTTACATCGCCAGACCGTGTGGCTGATATGAGTGGGTGAGAAGATTAAGCATAACCGACTTCCTGTGGGCGTGATGCAATGAATAGATGAAACCAGTCAACCATAGCGTCTGCAAAGTTGAAGTCAAGTATTTTATCTATGTGTTTTATCTGTATGAAAGCCGACTTGTTTCTTATTATTATATGACCTGGGTATTGCATTTGGTCGTACATTACGGACAAAGCTTCATCAAGCCTTGAAAAAGTTTCACTATCGATAGAATCATACTGAATCATGGTCAATTCAAAAGATTTTTTTTTTTTTCAGAAATCAGTTGTAAGTCATCAAAGTTTAGGAGCTTAACACAACTCTACCGTAAACGAATATATATTGATGGCCAAATTTCTGGCTTTCCCGTTGCATGCGACTTTTCTGGGAGACAATTAACATTTTGTCCATTTGCTGTTCATACTGTAAGGAACACTTGTTTTAGTGCATAAATGTTGTAATAGGATTAACAATTGTTAGAAGGTAAGGTCCTTGTAACTTAAACTTTAAAAGCAACGCTATTTGGTGTGTTTTTTTTTTTTTGGCAAACGGGTTGTTGTTCTGTAAGTACACGTAGCGTGTTAAAATAAAATATAAAAAGAAAAAAGAAAGAAAAGATGACAGTGTGTAAAAATAATATTCCATGAGCCGCGTTGGGTATGAGAGTCGGTAAAAATCTAGACTTTCGAAAAGTCCTTCGTCTAGATACGCGCGGAAGTTCGTCGCTCGCTCATCCACTTCACGTACGAAAAATCACGATTCGCTCGCCGAAACATTTTCTCCTGGGATTATCGTGAGGTCGACTTGTGGCAAGTCTAGTAAAAATCCAGCGAGAAGCGTTGTGACAAGTTAACAACCAATATCATGTCCAACAAGCGTAAATGGAATAATTAACAACTATTCACCTCAGTGTCGGTGGCTAGCAAAGGATATTCGGAGTTTGAGTAGTCAATCAGTGCGCGCGTTTAACGCTATCCACTGTTTTAGTATATACTAATAAGGATTGTCGTTCAATCAAACTTTAATACATTCTGATAATTTAGATGCTCCCGCCACAAATGAATTAGCTTGGCAGCACTTGAAACGATCTTATAGTTTATGAGCAGCTAACAGAGATTTAGTGGCCCAATTAAAACGCTGGAAAAGGAATACTCGAGGCTGGAAATTTAATAATTTGTGCTGTCCTGGTAGGGGTGGACATACGTATTATTACTCCTTTTTGAAACAAATTTAAAATGGTTACATGTATTAAACTTGATAACTTTTTTCAGATGTGTCACCCCAAGGATTTCAGGTAAGGCGATGATCAGTACAGTAACAAAGGAAACAGTCTGAGTTGAGACTTGGCAACAATTCCAAATATGTAAGTTATAAAAGGCAGAAATGAGGATCATATTAGGGATACTTGCACCTAACCAGTGTGACCTGAGCGGTCACTATATTTTAATTAATTTTATTTTGCTACCCGAGAAACATGTCGATGTCATTGGCTTTAAATTAAACAAATTTATTTCATAGTTGAATAGGCCTTTTTGGATATATTAAAATTCAGCTTGAAAGAGAGGTTTAGAGGGCAAAGACAAGGGAAAGTGGATATGTAAATATTTTTTCATATTCATTCCAAAATGTTTCGATTGTAATTATCAAGCTGAATATTTTGCATTTGGCCTACTGTGATTTCTGAATGTGAAAATTGAAATCTCCATGGTATATTTCACAGAAGGCGGTTTAAACACACATGGAACAATTATTTGTACGTGATACCAGTCACTGTCAGGATATTTCAATGTTATATACACCGGTAACAATAATGCAATATTATGAATTGTATTGTGCCAAGTACTACCACAAATCACGCAATTACATACACGAAAAAGAGGAGTACACCAAAACTGTCATTTTTAATTTTTATTTTCATTAACATTCAAACTTGTAATAACAATCTATTCAACAAGAAATTTAACATATATTACAATGATATACTCCAATAAACATCTAAATCTTCAAAGATGTTATTTACATAATTTCTTAAAATATTATCTTGAACTTTTTTACAACTTTTCAAGTTTTAACTTCCACATTTAAATTTGGCCAATATACAACAAATTTACCCTCTTAAAACACAGACTTATATACAAAATATATTAATTTAAAAGCATAACTTCAACATTACAAACTTGGGTCTTGAATTCAATTCAATATTTGAATTTTTCAAATATGGGATCAAAGTACACTTTGAAGTGTTTTGAACAGAAATAATAGTAATAAATTACTGTTCAAATTAAATTAACAATGGAAATTTTTCCCCTTTCAGCAGTCTCTCACCTTAACATTTCCCACACAACTGTCAAAAGAGCAGCACTTTTGGGTAGAGTTTCATAACATGCTGCTTTTAAAGACAAACCCTTGTTTTGAAGAAATGTGCATGCTTTGCACACACTACAAAGTGCAACAGTAATCCACTGTAAAACAGTTTACATTGAAGCGGTGTGGTCCAGCAGTTAACAAATTGGACTTGCATGCTGTTTCACACAGCTTAAGTCCCATTTTGTCCAAGAAGGTAACTTTATTCTCCAGGAATACCTTAACTTCAAATGATGATCTTTTCTCATCTCTTCTATGCTTTGAAAAGGGCCAGCTGGATATGCCTTCTAACAGTTGTAAAATTCGAAAAAAGATTACAGTGGAATGTCTGTGAACTATGAAACTTTGGTTTAACGAAACAAGTTGATAAAGGCAAATTAATCACCTTAACACCTTTCATTCCCAAGATTGAGATGCTCATTCTCCCAGCTAGTACCATAGATTTCTATGTTGGGTTGTCATGAGAATTTGGTGTTATATGAAGGGTCACGCACTTGAAGCTGGTGATATTCTTCATTCTCAATACCTGTCTGATTGACATTTCATTGAAATTGTGACAAGGATTTGCATACTGATCACGCCTGAGGTGAAAGGGTTAAAAAAGATCTGTGAGCTGGCTATGCTATCTCTTTGTCAATTTGCTCAGACCAAGCGCTAGCACTTGAAACACCAACTCACAAATCTTTGCTATGGTTGTTAATTTGTTCTGCGAAACCCAATTTTCATGTCTCACTACCTACTGACACAACACTGAAGTTTCCTTAGAAACTAACCACTTCA
>OX421451.1:1673032-1675532 GCA_949126865.1 Montipora capitata
TCATGCAAATTAGCCATGTGTTATGCTGGGGGCAAACATTGGAATAAAGGAAAATTGCGGAAAATCGTTTCGTCGAAATATTGAATTAACATTGCTAAAAGTACATTTTAGAATTTAGAATTAAGTACCCTTTATAATAATTTTATATATTTTGATTGCCTCCGACATTTTGACTTTCTACTTCGTTATCTGCTAATTTTTCAGTAAAAAAAATCGAAGTAACTTGTGTAAGCATTCTATTTTACTACTTAGGTGATAAACATTCAATGAACATGAAACAAATCATCTGTGTGGCTAAGATGTTCGTTATAACCTCTCGAACTTGTGTTGTTTGCCCCCTCAGAAGTGTGTAGCTAATCTGCATGATAATAGCAAATCCAACATGACGGCTATCGTGAATAAGGTCTATTATACCAAGAATAATGCAAAGAGGCATAACGCAAAACGGCATAACACAGAAACGCATAACACAGAAAGGCATAACGCAGAAAAGCATAACGCAAAGGCCCTTTGAAGAGTGGAGACTAGCTGTGTACTCCGTAAATAATTTCAGCTCTAAAAAAAAAACGCCAAACGATTGTTCAAGGGAAAGGACATAATATCGAACTTTTTCTTCCTGTTTAAGTTATGCCTCTTTGCGTTATGGCTCTGCTTTATGGCTCATTGCGTTATCCTTTTTGCATTATGGCCATTTGCTTTATGCGTCTCTGCGTCATGCCTTTTTGCGTGATGCCTATTCGCGTTATGCCTATTTGCGTGATGCCTATTTGCGATATGCATGTTTGCGTTATGCCTCTGCGTTATAGCTCTTTCCCTAACGGCCATTTTTAGAATCGGCTTGTTGCCATTCAGCTTTGGTTTGATGCATTCATGATTTGGACGATTTTATTTCAAATACTGATCATTGAATTTTGTCATAGATATACCTCCATAGTCCACGCTTTGCTACTTTCGAGAAAATTTTTTGTTTTGTTTTGTTTTCTCCTGCTTTGAGACACCGAGGTAAGTTGTCTTTCATTTTTGGCTGGTACTGACTGTCGACATTATGAATTTGGTTGGATTTGTCGATAATCTGGCTCTGTATTTCCTAAAACGAAACCGAGTTCAATTTCATTTCTTTGGTTATTTTTTCAGGGGGCCTTGAAGAGGAGTTATTTTGCTCATGACAGCCAACATTTATCGGCCTGGCCTGGGTTGCTCGAAGCATGGTTAGCCCTAACCATTGTTAAATACCATAGAAACCTATGGGTTTTGATACCTCTTACCCAACGGTTAGCGCTAACCAGGCTTCAGGCAACCGGCCCCTGAAGATTTGGTGCTGGTTACACCACATAGGAGTCATTTTAGGGGAGCACTAAAAGCCGGACAGTGATCCAGAATCAGCAATCCAGAAACCATTCATGATAATAGGCCATTTCCGAGTTTATGTTCGCCTCTTCTTCAAAGCGAGTCTAAGTGCGAAGTTTTCCTTAGGAAAATTAGTTTTCATTCATAGCAAAGTAGAACTAATTACCATCACAAAAACTTCGCACTTAGACTCGCTTTGAAGAAGAGGAAGACGTGAACTCGGAAATGGCCAATTAATGATTCAGTTGTACGTGGTCAAGTCTGCGTAAAAGTAATACTGTTTGAAATTTATTGAATAAACAAAGTTGTACTTTACCGCCTTTCCTTCCTTTGTTTACGTTCTAGCTATTACCCCAGCCTCCAAAATAAGAAATTATAAACGGCCTACGTCACGTTATTTTAGGGTGTTAAGGGGAAATCTTTATTTCACGAGTTTAAAACTCGAAAATGGTAGTATGGAATTCCCTTACTGATAAAATGATCGTTAGATCACACACATGATGATTCTGAGCAAAAGCGACTTTCATCAAAGCGATTTGCCATCCACTTAAAAAACGCCGGGCCGATAGTTTTTCAAGATAACCCAATTCAATCTTGTCCATTTGAGTCCATCGGCCCATGCTTCTCAGTCTTTCCTTTTGTTGTTGTTGTTTTATGTTGTTCAACTGTTTTGTGCGGTTATTGCAATGTTTCGTTCTACTTTTTGGAAGCCCAGTCCAAATACACGGCGGAAAAACCTTCCAACCCAAGCCGAACATATCATCAGTTGTCCACCTTGAAGCGCAATATTCATCTGCCTTTCGGCAGAATCTTCAAAACTTGCTTGTTTCCCGGCCTATTCAATGCTAGTGGGACGTCTCGAAAGAACTTAACTTCGATAAACAATGTGAATTTCTCATATTCACTGTATGTTCTTCCTCAACCTATATAGAATCGACAGCTTCAATCGCGCCCCGTCACCAACGCAACACATCCTCAGGGTGCCTTGTTCCTTTAAAAGAGGCATTGTTGTACCAAGGCAGGTGAGAAATAAAAGGAAAATGAATTAAACAAGTTTTAAGTTTCCTTTATTGTAATGTGGACTACGTCAGCTTGATGATACCATCACCATGCTTAAGTCTTGTACATGTATCCAGAATAACAAGGTCAGATC
>OX421451.1:1680532-1693032 GCA_949126865.1 Montipora capitata
GCTTGTGACTTATAACGTTTGACTTGGCTTTCAAGTCTCGCCACCTTAGCAAAATAAATACATTAAATGTCAAATCAAGCAAGTTATATATACTGACCCGCAAAGACAGTAAGGAAGAGTAACATCTTAAATGAGAACAATACAACAGGAAGGGGAACATTGGAAATCAAATCACATGAAAAGCAGAAGAGCGCGAGTGTGTTCTCGTAATAAACTGAATTTCTATGGTCTAAAACTCCCTTGGCCATAACCAGCGTATAGATGACGAAAGAACACCCTCAATAGTCCCAACCACTTGTATCTAACTTTCATGGCTTGTCGATTATGTAATGGTTACAGTATTGTTGGTAGAACGGGAAATAGACAAAGGTTGTAAAAACCGACATTGAAGGGCGAGCAAGACACTCCCAAGAAGACGTGTCACGTACTATTTCCCCAAAAGCGGGAGGGAGCTTTCGCGCGTACTCGAATCGGATGGGTGAAGGGGATGCGCGTGACAATCACACATTCTACTTACAAGTCCCTCAAGACGCGCGTTGTCTTGCTCAGCTTTTTGCTGCTTTATTTTGAAATCATTTATTTGCCGACTAAATTCTCCTAAAAGAGAAGGAAAAGGAACATTGCATCTCTAATTACACAACACATAACAAGGAAAAACCAGCCTTCTTTCAACAAGGGTGTTACTGAGTCATTGAGATACAGTAACGCAACAGTACAGGGTGACAGTTCAAAAAACGAGCCTTAAAAAATCCCATCATAAGAGACTATTGTAATTACTGGGTGTTGTATGTGTAGCCCAACCATTACTATATTTTTGGCCTGTTAGTTGAAATAACTTCCAAAATTAAAAGATGATTATTTCGTTTTCTACAATGTTGCACGTTCCTCATTGTATGTCAGTTCATTGAGGTACTGTAGTCGACAAAAATTATTTTTCATGATTTAAAAAGAAAACATTTTGAAACCGTGCTTAACTAAACATGTTTAAAACATGGTTAAGGTTTGGTGTGAAGGGGGTATAAGAAATGTGACCATCCCTTTTCTTCTCATTTACAATAATTCCTTTTTCACCATCAACTGTGAAGTGCCCCCAACCCTTCAACTGGTTGATTTTGTTGGTAGATTTTCATATCTATCAAGAACTCATTTTTTTAAAAAAATTATTGAATCCTGATTTTTTTACGAGCCCTTGAAGTTAGTGAAATATTTAATTTTTTTGCATGCTATAAGCCCTGCTGGACAAATTATTGTCTTGTGGGCTCATTAGGAATGAGCCAATGAGAAGCATCTGTCACTTGACTGTGATGTAAAAAAAGGACATTCCAACAACTCAAGCTTGCACTATGTCCTTTTCTTACGTCACGCTCAATATATGGACACATTTGGCCGAGTGGGGGACTAATGCGAACGATAGGTGAAAAAATAGTCAAGTCTGCCTTCACTTTTAGCGCTTGTAAAAATAATCAGGATTCAATATTTTTTCAAAAAAATTCCGAAAATGAGTCCTTGAAAGATATGACAATCTACCAAAAAAAACAAAAACAAATTGAAGGGTTAGGGGCACTTTAAAGTGTTTGGAGAACATTTAATACAGGTTCCATAATGATCAAATATAAAAGGTAAAGCAGATAAATTAAAGTAGGAAAACAAGAATTGAGGGAGTACATCACGTATCACACAGACAACACCCAGTTATTGGTAGGAAATTTGCATGACAGCCTTACAAGGTTGCACTGGAGAACAAAAGAAAATAACAATAACCAAGGTAGTCCTTACGTCTGAGTTCCTCCAAATCAGCAGTTATCGCTTTAGGTGTGTCAGACTCTTCCTTCTTCAACGATAAAACTTCTGCTTGAAGATTTTTTATCTGCATAACGAGGTTAAATGAAGTTTAACTGAATTAACAACTAGGAGCAACTGCAGTCAATATTATTGTTGTCAGTGGTTTGTTATATTTGCGCATGCATTGGACTCCTCATGCTTTGAGTTATAGAGGTTATTCCTTGGTGTGGTGGGTAGAAGGGGCATTTTGTATGGAGTGTTTAGCATTTTTTTAAATTGGAAGCTTGTGGAAGCAGAGTCGACAATTTTGAAACAATCTTCTGAACAGAGAAACAATTTCAGAACTTCTCAGGTGTTTAAAGGTGTGGGAATGTTTGTCAGAGGAGAGATGTTCGTGGATGTGAGTGGCAAAGTGTCTGTTGGTTTCACCAACATAACAGGCACTAGCCTGCACATGAAAACTTATAAATGACTCGCGATCGTAAATCCGTAGGGATAGGATCCTTGACCCCAAACCAACTCCTGATTTTACACGGGGTGAACACCAACTTACCGGTAATGTCTAGGTCAGTGCAAAAGTGCTAACTCTGCTTCCAAAAGCTTCCAACTGAAAATCAAGGAAGCCATGCACATCCTTTGGGAGAAGCCATCTTTGCCAGGTGAAACATCTCAATTTATCCCTTTCGAACTAATTAATCTCCTTTCTTAGCTTAAATAGTTTTACTTTTTTTTTTGGTTTGCACTTTCATCCTTAATTATTCTCGTTAATATCTCACTTTGTTATACTATTTATTGCATATTTTCATTTTATTTATCACTGTACAACTGACGATGAATAAGGTCTCATCCGAAACATGTATTGTCTTTATTAAAAGATGAACTTGAAAAACATCTTGTGGACCTTCATCAAGGCAATATCCTATTTCGTGCTGCTACAAGCCCTCATGATGAGGTAGGTGGGTAAAGTCTGCATACGAGCCAAGTGGCCCATCAGGCAGGCCGGAGCTTATCCCGGTTTCCATGGCATGAAGCGACTAGAGTATTTCTACTCCCCCCTGGATGGGATGCCAGTCCATCGCAAGGTTATCCCCAGCATTTTGCCGGTACCCATGTTTATACACCTGGGCTCGATTGTTCGAAAGCTGATTAACTTAATCCAGGATTAACGTAAACTTTTGTTTCATATTTTTTTCTTTTCGGTGAAAGTTTCCTTTGCTTATTTTTGTTTTTCAAGGTCGACTTCTTCTATTGTAAAGTTGTGCCAAATATCAGCGTTGAACAGCATTTGGGAGTAGAGAAATAAACTCCTTGGTTAATTTTTAATCTAGGATTAGCGTTAATCAGCTTTTGAACAACCGGGCTCTGGGTGAAGAGAGGCACCGTGGGAGTAAAGTGTCTTGCCCGAGAACACAACACAGTGTTCCCGGACTGGACATGAACCCAGAACATTCGCTCCGGAGTCGAGCACACTAACCATGAGGCCACCGCGCCTCCCTCATGATGATGATGCTGATAATAATAATAATAATAATAATAATAATAATAATAATAATAATAATAATAATCATCATGATTATCATCGTCACTTTTGCAATGACCAATTCATTAGCAGGGGATGTGCTTAAAACTTCCATGTCGAACACTGACAGTTTAAAAGAACAAATTCACCAAAAAAAGCAGTGACAGAGAAAGTAATAACCTGTAAAATTAATGTGTCTTTTTCATCTGTTAAAGAAGGACGACGGCTGTTTGAGCGACTTCTTGGTGGCTCACTACTTCTGTCTATTGGCAAAACAAAAAAGGACCAGGTAAAAATTACCTTGCTGCAAACAATTAACTTTGAGATGTAAAATAGTCCCAATATAACTTTATCACTCTGCTGTTTAACAGGTCCAGGTGTGATCCCAGAGCTAAGTATCAGAGCTAGTTGTAAAAGTATTTGGCTGGAGTCACTTTTGATGAGAATGGAGTTCCTGAACAAAATCCCTTGAGTAACACTGGGATTGACTGAAACCTAACCCACTTACAATCACAAAGATAGGAGGCAAGGGTGACCACTGAACGGTCACCCTTCCAGGGGCCCATTTCTCAAAGGTCCCGAAACTTTACGGGCTGTTTTTCGGGTGTCACAATTCCCTTTGTATCTCAAGAAAGGAGTGGATTTAAGTTGTCAAACTTCACAGCCATTTTGCCTTTTGTTACCTTGAAATCATGTTAAAAGATCGGCTTTCCAGAACAAGCAGTTGAAAGTTTCACAAATGGCTTTTCGAAGTTTTCGGGACTTTTGAGAAACGGGCCCCAGGTCCTAAAACTATCCAACAGAAAACGGCATTTTCCTTAGATGCGTAGCACAATCACCATACCCAATTGGGGGTGACTCAGAAACATTTCCTGATTTATTCAGTTTAACGTCTTCAATAAAGCTACATTTTTGCTGAATGCTAAGGTTATCCTTGTTGATTAGCATACAGGGTGTAAAAAGGGTAAGCGACTTTCTTTTCTTGAGAAAACAAAGGAAAAAGATAGAAAAATAGGAAAATTTTGAGTGTAACGCGTAACACAATTTTCAAACTGAAAGTCTTCAAAACCATTTTTTATAAGAGAGAACACTTATGTGGATTAACGGACAATAACCAGTGATAACACGCAGTAAATACTACATATGAGCCAAATTTCAACAGTTCAAGTTTATTAAAACACATTAAAAGGATTCAAAATTCCGTAGTTTCCTTACGGTAACGCTGTGTTTTGGAATTCTGGCGCTCACTAGGAGGCAGTGTGGTCCAGTGGTTAGGGCGCTTGCCTTGAGATCCGGAGATCCCGGGTTCAAGACCCGCTCTAACCACTCGTTGAATTTGATCCTGGTAGTCCCTGGTTCAACTTCCCAGCTGCACTTGTAAATAGCCAACTGGTTTGCCTCCGGCCAGTTGGGATTCTTAACAGTTGTTGTTGTTCTGTTCCGTCGTTTCGTTGTGTTTCATTGGCCCTGAAAAGCCCCTAAGGGGAGCGGTCAATTAAGTATGTGTTGTGTTGTGTGTTGTGTTATTGTTTGAAACAAGTCTTCCACTGATATCTGTGGGTTCAAAACCATCTCAACTTAATGCTCATACCTTGTGCTTAAACTTACAGAAAAATTAGTTTGAGGGATCCACTACGAATGGAGAAAATAACTTCTCAAAACAGTCGCTACGCTTTTTCTGTTCCGCAACTACGCAATAATATTCTTGGCGACCACTTCTTTCAATGTTGCTCCTGATCCAACCAAGGCATAACTGGGTTCCAACCAAGCATTTTCTGAATGCTCTCAAGTTCCCCTAGCTATTTCCACAGTTTCGTCATCGTAGCTTTCAGGGATGCGAAAATATTAGCCTTTGACTGAGTCGCTACGTTTTTTTTAACATGCTGGGCCATATTGAACCAAGTCTTGAGTCCCCGTAAACATCACAACCTACTTTGCAAAGAAGCCATGATTTCCATGTGCTCCACAAGGCTTCGTAACCTTTCCTCTATGGATATTATTGGGAAGTCCACAATGTCTTTTCAGGGGCAATTTTCAGGAAATTGAGAGAGACATCTGCTCTGACCTCAAATTGTAAAGTGGTGCAAAAAAATGGAGCAGAAAGCCAGCGTTTAGGGTGTCAATAGAACTAAATGAGGGGATGCTATCCTCCATGTAGTGAAAGCTTACTGTTTTTACTTTTTATTCGCCTCAAAATTGACTATCTGTATGAAAGACCACGCCTGCAAGGGGTCATGGGTAAATCAAAAATTCAGTTTTAACAGACCAAACTTTGATATTTTCCGAACAATTAGAAAGATATGAAAGTCTGGGTGTGGAATATGCCAAAATAAGTGATTTTCACACCAATAAACACAATTTCACAATTTTTAGGTATGTTACAGGAATGGGTACCGTGATCATGCTACTCATCTTAGGGAATGCTGTGCACCCCCAAATCAACAACTTCAATTTGTGGTGAGGAAGAAAGGAGTCCAATAACTTTAATTAGTAAACCTAAATACCTGTCTCATCAGGGACAGCTAAGCAAACTGCATCTCTAAGTGATCCAGGATTTGATTCAGCACTGTCATCCTTGACTTCCTGCTCCTCATAGAGAGAAAGCCCTCGTTCCTGAAAGGAAACTCATGGGTTCAATTTTGTTACACAATATATCAAGAAAAATTAAAAAATATTTTTGCAGTTTTGTTTGCTTTGCATAACTATGTTTGCTGCCCAAACGCAAAACCATTATAATGACTTGCCTGTGCCTTTTTATCTCTGCAAATACACCTCATTCCAAAATGGCCACATTTTAGTATTTTCTTGTTTGATTGCAAATCGGCCCTTTTGGCCTCCTTCAACGTTAAATATTCTTTTAAATTTTTTGTTTGCAAGTGTGGTTAAAAGGGCCAATTTGCAATCAAACAAAAGAATTCTAAAATGGTGGCCATTTTGGAATAAACTGTATTGCTTTACTCAGTAACTACTTACTGAGAGAAAATTGTCTCTAAATTCAATGGCTTCTTTTAACTGCTGTATCTCTGCCTCATGTCCCTTTATGGTCTTTTCAAGTTTACTGTTTTCCTGTGGGAAAAAAAAAAAACATGACAGATACATAAGATCAAATACCAGTTACCCTGAACCATTGGTAATATTGGAATTCTAGTCTTACCCTTGTTTTTTCTTTGAACTCAGCCTTGACTTCACTTGAAATTTCCTCCTCTTCAACCAGTCTTTCAAAAGAAGAAAAAAAGAATGCAGTACTTTTCTGTTAAACCTTTGGAGATGCCATGCTTCATTGACACGCTGAGACTGCATGGACAAGGAAACTATGATTTTTTATATCACAATTGACCCTCCCTGATCACAATCTGGGGTCAACTTAATAAAACTTTTACACATGTAATTTACAATTGTACATGTAGCTATTGTTCCCAGACTCTGAAACAATGGCTACACTTGTAAATTACATGGGAAAAAGTTTTATTAAATTGACCCCTGGATTAGTTTTTGGTTCTTCCAAAAGTAAGTGACAACAACTCCATCTTTCTTAGTGGACGACTGACTGATTGCCTTAACTTCTTCCATCTTACTTGAATTGCTTTTACTACATGTAGCTTTGCCAAATAGTTGCAAACAAGAGGAAAAAAAATAGAAGGAAACAAACAAATACCAATAATCTGTGATCAAGACAGAATCATAGAGTGTACAGGGGGAAGGACACTGTAACAGCATATTTCAAAATTTTACTGAAGCCTCAGGAATATGACAAATAAATGAGAACTTTCAGTGAACTTTAATAACTAGACGAAAGATATGGGGTCGTTTAGGGGTCTCACAATTATTTTTATTTGATATAGAACACCACAAGAACAGTGTCAAATCACATGATAATAACTCAAATAAAAGAGCACTCCGACTGACACTCCAGGTACGCTAAACATAATCTGGCATGAACCTTTTTCCTTTCACTTTAATTGGTACTGGTTGTGAAATAGTCGGTATGTATTGTTATTTATAATTTATTGCACCAGGATCCTACTGTTACGTTAAGAATTATTCCGTGGGGGGTCCACAAAGTAAAGATTGCATCTCTACCTGTCCTTAAGGCAGTCCACTTGGTACAACAGAGCTTGCTTCTCGTTGTCCAGTTGAGCTATTGACACCATTGCCTTTCGGTACTTCTCTTCTGTTTCTTTTAAAGCGTCCTGGTTTGTGTGATAAAAATAAATGTAAAACCAAGAGCAATCCACGAAAAACTAAGTGAGTAGTACAAGTTAATCCTATTCAAGTCTCTAACTACCAATTCAATTTACAAGTAAATCTAATGAGCAGGGAAGAGAACATGGGATATGAGCAAGCCACAACCCCACTGAAAGAAGGCAGGATACCCTGTCACCTCCAATATTAGGAAAGTCTCACCTGCTTAAACAATAAAATCCAAAAGTAGCTGCAGCAATATACATTACCTGGATATTCTTCAGAAGTTTCTCTGGTACTACAGGTCCATTCATGTCCACTGATGACTGTTCCTTGGACACAACAGTAAGGCCAGATGATCCAGCAGAAACTGACCTTGATAAGGGGCCCTTGAAAAAAATAAACAAATAGAAAGACAAAAAGGCTACAAAACCAACACTGGTTAGCTTGTACATTGTTGTCAACTTTTGCTTCTCTCAGTCCTAACAGTGTTGTTTTCACTCTTTTTGCAGCCAGTCTTCCCAGCCACACTTGTGTCCAGAAATAGACATAATTAGCCATCATGGCTGACTAGACATTACATTACCAGTGCCCAAACAGGTCAAAGACCAGAATAAGGATTCACCAACACAACACAATCACTTGACTCTAAGGAAGATTTTCACTCAGGTTGTAGTAATGTCAGTTAATGTCAGCAATAACAGTCCTTCTCATCAGATATGTCTAGAAATGCCCCTGATAGACCCTTCTGCAAAATCACGACTGAAAATTCAACTACGTTAAAATTCAAGAACTGATACCAGAAATAGAAAGAGCACTTTAGAAACCATGCAAAGTTTCAGCATATCAGAGGTGATATCAGCTGAGAAAAAGTAAGTTAAAAAATGAAAAATTCAGAGACCTTTGTATGATTATACAAACATCTGTAAATTTCTCAAATTTCAACTTACATTTCCTCAGCTGATATGAGTAAACACCTAATATGCTGGAATTTTGGGGAAAAAAAACAACTGTACCTTCTTTGAGTGTCTAGTTGGAGGTGTTGGTGGCTCATCATTTCCACCCAATTCATCTTCATCTCCCTGGAAATAAAAAAATCCTTCCTTATAGAGTCCTGATTTGACATCAAGTCAACATGATGGCAGGGCTTTATTAAGGGGGGTTGCCTCCTAACTATATGTACCAAACCGTTGCTAAGGACCCCATCCGATGAAAAAACTGCTTCTTCCTTTCGTTTCCTGGGAGCTTTTACCTGTTTTCCACTGAAATGCATGGCAGAGGACTGGGTCTAGTTGTGCATGTGCCTTCTGATTGAAGTGATGTCAGATATGCATTGAAAAAGTCACTCCATAGAACTATCCATGCAACCTCTTTGTAGGGCTCTTTGCTTCCTTAGCAACCATTGTCTTTCTGTAGTTTAGTGCCACCCCCTTAACGGGGACATAGTTTTTCAGTGAGTGATTAACCCATTGACTCCTAGGGGTTCCCTATTGACAAGTAAAATCGTCTGGCGTTAGACAGAGTAAAATACTAAGTCTGGCCGGTTTCCGCCGGTTTGGACGTCAAAGGGTTAAATTTCAAAGTAACCACCTAGGTAAGTCAAATGATCGCCAGTGACCAAAGAAATATTTGGATTGGCTGCGGTTCTGACTCAACTAAAACCTTAAACAATGCTGATCTGATGCCATGAAAATGACATACATTTTCTCCTTCCTGTTGCTGACGTTCCAATTCCTTCAAGCGAATGCTTCTTGCCTCTGCTCTTGCAGCTCTCTTGGCTGCCAAACGTGCCTCTGCCTAAAAGAGAAAGAATTTTTTCCAAGAATGATAGCATTAAAAAACAAAAAGAATAACAGCAATTTAGATGAACGTTGAAAGAGAAAGCTGCCTAGGGATCACTATATTTTACAATCCTAGTGGGAAAGATTGAGCCATTATATACTTAATAAAATCACTGGTCAAAACTTTTCACAAATCTTTAAAAAATGTTTTGAGAAGCACAAATACCACATAAAAAATCCCCAGATGTAAACCAAAGACTGATATTCCATCTTACCCTACCTCATGCTTAATAACTGAAGAGAGAGTTTTACAATATAAATAGATGTTTATGAAAAGAACAGGATTCCCTGAGGGTCTTCTAGGGTAAGTTAGTCACATTACCTTTGTAGTTTACTGCAAAATAAAATACATGTAGCATTTGAAAACAATACTGTCTACATCTGAAAATGAAAAGTGTTCTAAATTTTATTTTTAACTAGTATGGCCTGTGCTGCAGATATTGTTGTTTACATGCATAACAGAATGATGAGTTAAACATTACAAGGCACGATAAGGTAATTTTAGGTGAAGAGTGATTTTGTAACTTTTAATTCATTATTTGCTTATCCAAAAGACAAACTATTCAAAATACTGTAGGAATTGATCACCAACAAAATGAAATTCTGGCTTATGTCAAAAGAATTTGTCAAGTACATGAAAAAATGTGTCAGGTTAAAAATAGTGAAAATGCTGGCTAAAATTTACATTATGTTTTAAAGGCAGTTAAATTTTTTTTAGAGATAAGATTAATTTGATAGTTCTTTGACCATTTTCTAAAATCCGATCACATTACAATATTTTGTTATTCAAACTGGATGACAATATCATTAGTCCTAATAAAAATGCACTAGCAGAACTCCTAGCAACAAAAAAATTTTGACTAGAATCAAAGAAGCTATGTGGAAGTTTTGGAGTTGACCAGGGATACATCTGAAGTCAAGGTCACAATTTTGGAAATATTAACGATTAAGTGGTTGATAAGCATTTTGTGATCACTGCTCAGTAAGTCTCCTCCACAGAACAGCCCATTCTGATTGCTGCCCAGTGCAATCTGGCCAAAAGTGCCATGTATGCCAGGATACTAATAACCTTCTGACTATATTGCTACTTGCTCAACTAGCTTGTTCCAATGCAAAAATATATATATTTATAATATATGCATTTTCACATTAATCAGGAACACAATTGAACATAAACACAAAACTAAGTAAAATATCGCTTTCTCCTTCTTCTGTATTTTTAGTTAATTAAATAAGTGTTGAGTTCGAAATCCACAGTTGAAAGTTTAAGTCTTCGGCAGTTTTCAATGCCAAGATCACGGATAAGCGATACTTAGGGTGCTGATGACATTCCTGACGGCTGGTTGTCTGTCCTGAACATGAAAACAAGCGGGAAATAACCAGCTTAAAGAAGACGGCGGATTGGTATAACAGTTCTGAATAAACAAACGTTTTACACAGTCTACAACTTGACAACGTTTACGTTCATAGCGGAACGTGTAAATACAGTATAATCAACTACTGCGAAGAAACATGTTGACAATTAAAGCCAATCAAAAATTTTGTGCAAAATAATTACCAATGAATTAATAATTTAAATTGAACATGGCTGTGTCGTGCCTTTGGCCTCAATGAACAATTATTGTTGAATTTGACACAAGGTAATTCAAAATAAGCTTTGAGTACATGGAATCCTTATCCATTCCGGTTACAAATAGTTTCAGAAATAAGAAATATTTGCCTGCATTAAACGAATAAAGAACTTCACAAATACAGAATTAATGGCCGATAAATTATTCTAAAACATGCAAATGGCAACCGTCCTTCAATTGTAACGTCGCTTCAAACAAGATGCGGTCAAAATTCAACAAATGCTGATGATCAAACAAATCCCTGGAAAGCTTTTGAAAAGCTCACCTCGCGAGCAATTTGATTTAATGCCTGGTCTTCTGACGAAGATGTGGTCCTGGTGAGCGGCCTTCTCCTGCCTCCGTGTGCTGAGCTCATTTCAAGGATGGTGACTGATACACACACCTTCTACGCGACTCTGAGCAATCGGCTACGAATTTCCGCTGAGTTTTACTTTACATCTGTTGTTGCAAATTGTGCTCAAGACGTCCTCGCCTTTTCTATTTTTTTCTACAAAGCAGCCCACAAAGTACAGTTTAGTTATCTGTCTTTCTTGGTTCAACACCCCTGCAATAAATACAAACGCCAAGAGACAATTTTCATCTCGTAAGGCCAATTATCCGCCATGGTGGAACTCTCTGTTAGAATCTCCCGGATCAAGCAACAGAATAATGCGCCAGCATTCTTACATGGTCATTTCCGCTGACCTCAATCGTCACAATGGGCGAGGTCTGGCGGTGAATCTCTTAAAACCAAAACAAATACATCATCTCGAGGCTCTGGGGCATAAAACTTAATGACTGGTCCCTCGGGAAACAGTTCATTTTGTTTCCCGAGTATCTCAATGTTTCCCCGAGGAGTAGCCGAGGGAAACAAATTTGAGGGAAACAAAATGAACTGTTTCCAGAGAGACCAGTCGTTAATTGATTTGTTATAGAGCGGTTTTCAATTGAATGTCGAAAGTAATTAGCGAATTACTTTGGTTTTGCACCACTTCACTCAGTGATTGGTTCAAAGTTCTTGCGCAACTTTTTCAATCAATCAGAAGTGAAACAAAAGCCAATCGTGGCTCGCGCGTCCACATTTTCCCGCGCTTTGTGTTGGCTACGTGTAATTACTTTGGGATTTGAGTGGTTTACTGGATTGTCTCCGTCCTTTTGATTGGCCAAAGTAATTACTTTGGTTTTGGTTTTACGACACTCAATTGAAACTCGCTCTAAGCAGAAAAAGAAAAACGTGCAATGGCAACAACAACGGCGGTCGTCGATCAACATTCGCGGGTAACAGTGCACTGTTAAGGCACTGTTACCCTCTGACGTCATAGATTTTGCACTGTTGCCTGCTCAGAGACTGGAAGTTATCGATCGTGAATTCGATCCGTTGTTGCAGCATTACTTATGACAAGAGGTTGGAAAATGGTTAATGGTTAATGGTTTCAAACGTCGTGCTACTGCCGTGCCGAACTCAAATGAAATTGTCATTTCGATTTAATCACGGCAGTAGCACGCCGTTTGAAACCATTAAGCGCGGCACGGCTGACTTAGGTTCAGCAAGACTACTTAGCACGG
>OX421451.1:1695532-1720532 GCA_949126865.1 Montipora capitata
TGCCTTCAGCACAAAATAAACACATTTTGGAATTAACGTGGTGAGACTTTGTCGTGTACGATCTAACCTGCGATCAGGCCCATTTTTAGCTTCGCTCATGTTCTCTTGTGTCGTCGCTCGCTAAAATTGGGCCTGACCAAAAGTCTCTCAAGAATTCCGGACGAAAAATTTGGCAAAATTTGGCCGACCAAACTCGTGATCTGATTGGCTGTTGAAACGCCGGAAGTGAAAATGCCATCGTGATTGCACGGAGCTCTCGCGAAGTCCTCGAGACTAATCCGCCATAAGTGTACGAAAAAATTTGCTTCCTTTTGTTCTTACAATGCCGTGGACGGTGCAACTTGATTTTATTTGTATAAATGGAGATATGCCATCTGAAACATCTCATAACTTGTCCAGAATCGGGTTTGAATCTCTGGAACGAGTGAAATTAGCGATTCCGTTGTCGAGCTCTGTGGCCATGGGGTTGAAAGTACTTTGGCACAAACTACTTCCCTGATGTTTTGAAAGCTAAATGGCTGGTTCTTTCAAATGGCAATGAAAGCCGATGCATATTGGTTTCCTGGATGAGACAAAGGACATATATATAAACAGGAGGAGATGCTGATAAAATCGCAAGTTACACGAATGCATGTTTTGAATATCTGTGTATCAAATTGCAAAGGCTTTATTTATTTACTGTACATGACACGGTTTGTGTGCACACTTCATAATATTTCCAGTTGATTTAACTTATAAAAACTCGCACTCCAGAAACTGAAATGGCATGTTTCCAGAGAGATCAATTGTACAACAATAAAAGAAACTTTGCGAGTCCATCTTACTGTTCGTACTCCATCAAAAAAATAACAGCCAAACTTATGATTTTACTGCGCGCAATTCTAGAAATACACTGCAACTGAAGATATTACCCGAAAAAATCACCAAAGAAACCTTCATGGGCAAACACGTTAAAGGAATAATGTATTTCTCTTTTTTTTTTTCTTTAAAAATCTATTGCCAAACCGTCCAACGACAAAATGCTAGGTTATCTCAGTTACAAGTTAAACGAGATGCTTCTGTGAAGCATACATTGGGTTGCCTGTGGTACGTGCCACAGAAACTCAGAAGCCACTGAATTGTGTGGTATTGAAATACAGCATTCCCGTCTCTGAAGAACAACAAATAAAGGAGAAGCGAGAAACATTGGCTTCTGGGCTGACATGTTGATAATTTTCAAGTTCCCTCACAACTTCTTTTTACCACAAGTGTGCCCTCTGAGCATCTGACAGCTTTCTAACACTAAAGTTCACTGAAATTAAGCCCTGCCGGGCGGGGTTAGTGTTTGGATGGGAGACCAAAACAATGTACCCCTCGTAAAACAGAAGCATCGGACCGAAAATACTATTAACTCTAACAAATGCGAACTCAGCAAGGTACAGATCTTGTTAGCTTGCTTTATGCAAAACAAATATTGATGAAAAAGCAAATAACTATTGATACACAGTTTTCAGAAAGAGCAGAAGGAAGTTTCCCGAACGGTCGATCAAGAATAAAATATTTACGACATCAAAACAACATTAATTTTGAACCGTGAATATAGAATATAAAAAGTTACGATCAGCGACAAACATTTTGGGAGATTTTTGCTACGTTCAAGTAAATTGCAAAATCGAAAGTGACATGGCCGGAATTCAGCGGGCACCGTGATTAAGTTACCGCGGCATGTTTACTCGCCAAACAGTGAAGCATCTGTGTCAAATGATGGCAAGATACCGGGTTTTTGTAAGTTTCTTTTTCTGTCAAGTGTTATAAAGTTCGACAATGCAATGAGCGAAGTCAAAACAAAGATCACAATCGCCCAACTCTTATTTATGCAAAGTCAAAACGCGTACGACGTTATTTATCACCAGGTAATTCCATCATTTTGGAAATAGCAGCTACTTTATTATTCATCTGCGTCACAAGTTTTCAATGATTTTGGGGCTCATTTTGTTGAAACTCAAGCACGCTTCCAACAGGCCTGTGAACCCTTCCTGCTTACAGAGCAATACTAAAAAACTTCTCCCATATCACATTTCAACCTTAAGCTCGAAAATTCAATACACAACATGATATTATAATTCACAAAGGCAGAAAATACCACAGAATCCTTTTCCAGCGAAAATTTTATTGAAACAAACAACATATTTGCTCTTAGAGGCGAAAACCTCTTCCTATTTCATTGCGTGCGTGAAGACAAGAAACTCAATTGTGTCAAATTACCATGTACTTCAGGTAAATACTGCTCACTTTGATTTCGTCTCGACGGGCGATAGATTGTTGTCGAAGTCCAGTACTCGTCGCTTTTGAGATTCATGCCTAGTTTATCCAACTGACTTTCCATTATTGAGCTCCATAAGGGTATATTTTGTTTAAGGATCCACTAAAACGACATTCGCGTTGCATGACTTTCGACGCCATTGCAGGCTAAGTTAATGATTCTACTGTGTCCACTGGAGAAATCTACGCAGTTCCACTACCCTCTCGATCCTAAGAAAATACGCGCAGAAGGCTCTATACACAAAGACACCACTTACCAGGGGAGTGACAGGCAAGACTTTTACCGACACGGAAAAAAAAAAAAAAAAAAAAAGAAAAAAAGAAAAAAAAGAAACTAAACGCAGACCTCGACTGGGTTTGCCCATAGGCAACCCAGTAAAAAGTAAAGTGAAAAGTAAAGTGGTGCATTTATATAGCGCCCTTATCACAACGTCTCAAAGGCGGTTTACAATGATCAATTTACCCCCAGCGGACTGGAAGCATATACAGGCGCAAATTGCAGCCGCTTCTAAGCAGTCCATGCATGCTGGTACTCATTTTACCGACCTCGGAAGGATGGAAAGCTGAGTGAACTTTAGCGGGAAAGAAGGTCGCCAAATATTCCACTCTCGGCAGAACCGAGAATGGAACCCGGGGACCTTAGGGTTGGAAGATCTCACCACTGCGCCAACCCCTCCGCGCCAACCCCTCCGCTGTACAAATTAAGATGTCAAGCTTAAAAGATTGCATGTTCACTGAAGTTCGGAGGAAGAATTACACCGGCCTTTGCCGCAATATAGTCGTCGAAAACATTCCCCATACTTTAAATGTGTTTTTCTCAAATTGAAGCCAACGGTAACTTTCGAATTCGTTTATAATATTCCTCCCACGGTAATTTTACTCTGGTCAAAACAAAATAGCGTGAATCTGCCGTCCACGCGTGTATTGGTGTAATGGAAGTAAATTTGATTGGCCGATGAAGGACATGTCAATCAATCAAAAAAAGTGGGCGGAAGGAATTTCGAAGAGAGATTTGTTCAGGCTCTATTTTTCGTTTCGCCAACTCCACATTACGTACCACGCGAAACTAAAATAGAGCCTGATCGCAGGTTATGTACGATCCAACTAAACTCCTCTGCACCCTGTGTACCAACCCTAACCCAACTTCGTAACAATTACTGCAAACTCTTCATTGGGCGTTAAACTTTAAATTTCCCGTCCAACATCCGTGACAAAATTTAGTCGGCATGACTATTCCGGGGGTAGGGGTAGGGGGTGGGGGAAGGGTGAGGGTGAGGCGTAGGGTGGGGTAGGGGGTGAAGGGCGCCATAGCTGAAACAACCCGCCAAACCTTTACAAAAATGCTAACCTTATGTTTTAGATCACCCTGCGAGCAGAGCCTCTCTAAGTTTGCCGCAGCCCAAGTTTCTGGGCTAGTCACTCCGGTGAAACCGGATTAGGCAGCACACACATCATATTTTCGACAAGACGAAGGTCAAAATCAAGCCTTCAGTACGAAAATCAACATGGCGTCTAGGACTTGGCCTGGGTCATTCTCGTCACCAGAGCCTCGGGTCGACCCAAGGGATCTTATAGGCCAAACTTGGCCAAATGCAAACCTCATGCTTTACTAAAATGCTAACACTATGCTTTAGCAGGAGCCCATAAGTACTTATGGGCTCCTGGCTTTAGATAATATTTAGCATTTCTGTAAAGGTTTGGGTTGTTTCAGCTATGGTACCATTTATCCCTACTCCCTCCCCCTGCCCCTAACCCCTACACCCCCACCGCCAGAATGGGGTTTACATCGTGGGTTGGGCCGGAGGTAGAGTACTGGGGCGAGCGACATTGCAATTTTTCGCTGGTTAGCAAGAAAGCTTGCAGATCATCAAGGAAGGTGAGAGGGAGATTTCTTCGCTCAGTCAGGTGAGTGAATTTATCAAAACATGAAGGAGAATTAGGCAGTAATATCGCTCGTGACGAAATCATTTAATAACCGCAGCATGAGGCGTCCATGTGACCAAGGGGCGAGTTTCACGCGGAAATCTCGCGTTGGAGTCTGCCGTTGTGTATTTGTCAAAATATTTGACCGCCATATTTGCTCATTAGCTTGGTCTAGTCGCGTTAATTGTTTCAGCCCTGGTCATTTTTGGCTACCACCTTCGACGTTGTTGGCATGAGAAAAAGTTGTGTGGATGATTTATTGCTGTTCGATAATATACATTGGCTTAGTTTCTGTTCCATGCACTGTATCTGGGTTTGTACGCAATGTTATTGCTGTTGATCGAGATATCAGCTTTACAAGCATTTTTAACTTCCGATCCCTCATGTCAGCTGTGATGCTTCGCTCTCTTAACCGAAAGATTTAGCAGATACCTTTTATTCTTTGGCAGGAACTTCGTGAAGATGTGTTTCGAACAAGAGGCGTAATGGATTGCGTTTTCTTGTAAACACGCTTGTAAGACACGATTGGCATTGGTGATTCATCATGGATTCAACCATCGTAAGTCTTTATAAAGATTATCCCTCACGATTCAGCAAATTATTGATGACTACGTCAAAAATTTTTTCGGGGTATGTTTATCTTTCTAATGGAAATTCGATCAACATGTTGAATCCACAAAATGGAACGCAATGAATTTGAATTTTGCGTGGGATCAACCCAACCTTTAGTGGAAAAAAAACAGATTGCGTCTTTAAAAGAAGCTGCCATCATAAAATTAAAGCAAGATTAGTCGCGTTTGTCTCAGGTGTGTTATTTTCAGTTTCGGAAGTAACGGGAAAAGCCCCTTTGTTTTCAGACAAATCCGTCTAAAATACGTTTTTGGTTTCTTCTAATCAGCTGTGATCGAACGTTTTTGTATTGCCCTTTTTGAGATAAGGTTACGAAAAATAAATAGTTGACAGCTTGCGAAGCAGCTTGCCTTGGAAATATGCTCGTCCTACTTGAGTGTCAATTTCGAAGAGGAAATTTCTTGCTTGTTCCTGGAGCAAGCGCAAACTTGTAGAATTTATCATCGCCTTGTTTAGATGGGGCCGGAAGTGCCTTGCCCTTAATGTTATTGGATCACTTGCTCTCTTTGTGTTTACATATTCGTCATGACTTTTTTCGACGAGATTTTCGCTTAATAATTCTGTGGTATTTAATAAATAATAATTTATTATTACTCTGAACATCGCATAGAGAGGAAAGTACGTTTTAGACAAATCTTGTTGGTTGCTACATTCAAGTGTCCTTCTGTACATGACGCAGTTGTGTTTACATTTCTTTTAAAGTTCTTCATCAATTTTTGAAAGAAAGATCTATTTGGTAGAAAGAGTGAGAGTTTAGACAGATATTTAGATTTCCAGATAACCAGATATTACTGTGACTACAATAGGATGCTGTTTAAGTTAAAGAAATTAATCTTGATTCTTTGTTATTGTCATTTTGTTATGCTGTTGTTATAATGGAATGTGTTAGTTACATAATTGTATTTCATAGTTGTTGCTATGTGCCTCGTTTTACATCAAAGGTAATGTCAAAATGTGACAAGAACCTTAAAATGGAACTTTCATGTATATACCATGAACAGATCCATGACAACATGGATTCTTTTTTTGTCACATATAATAAAGAGGTGAAAAGATAGCGGCTTCATTATGCATCTGCCATTCAAAACACCTCAGTTCTCAGCTAGAGAAAATTAACTTTTACTATGTAGGTTAGCTAGTTTTTTTTGGTTATATCATGTATATATTCATTTTTAGCGGTTTACTTCATGGATCTACGAGTTGAAGCAGGAATATTGTTTTGGCGTTGATATTATCAGGTCCCTTCCCTTTTCATGGTGCACTGAAGTCTTTGGGAGGTTTCGTGCCTTCTACACGTTGAGCGCGAAGTTTTACTCTTCATTTTGAAGAACAGCCGAATTTTGTTTCTTACTTTTTCACAGGTATCCACTTCTAGTTTACCTTGTCTTCAAGCAAATATAAATGATTCAAAAGGATTCAAGCATGGAACAAAAAGCAAACATCTTGGAATGGCCAGTGAGCCTTTATTGTTGCTGCCAGCTTCAGATCTGGAAAAATCAGATTGCAGCAATGACATGATAGCCATTGCTTGTGAAGGTACTCACTTAGGTTCTGACGGAAATGTATCAGGTACATATCCGCTGGAATATTGTTTCTTTTGTTCTCAAAGTGGCCCGGTCATAGAAGAAAAGGTTTGTGGTGATCAGAAGTCCAGAGGAAAAGCAGAATTCAGAAGTCTGCAGGATTTCAGTTCTGTTGATTCAAGCAGAGCCTCAAGTACTCCACAATTAAGGGTGAATTCTTGTGACAATTTGATGAAAATAAGGTTCAGTTTGGTCCCAGTTTTGCAGGATGGTTCATCAAAAACTGTGTTAAAAGGAAGTAAAAACTCAGAAGAACAAAGTGTTTCATCTTCTAATGAAAAAAGTTCTGAGGTGCGTGACAGCTGTGGATTAATGTGCCGGATTTGTCATGGTGGCTTTGAGGAAGGCGAACTTATACGTCCCTGCAAGTGCACAGGAACTGTGAAGTATGCACATCAGAACTGTATCTTGCACTGGGTTTCAAAGTCTGGGAATCATAACTGTGAGCTGTGCAAGTTTAAATTTAGAACTCGTAAGGAAAGCGTCAAGTGCTTTTGGAAGGTTGGTGGAACATACATTGTTATCTTGTAATGTTGAGTAGGATAATTATAGCAGGATATCACAAACTTTAACTCGTAAGGGTCAAAGAAGAGCAGGAAAGGAAAATGAGTTTAAAGTATAGGAGTACGAGTAGTCTCTTCAGTTCTATGATACAGTACCCTATCTTTGTTTATGCTTTCTCTGTAAGGTGATGTTCACAAAAATGAACAGAAAGATGTCTTAGTTGGACTTGCACCTCTGCTGCTCTTTTGTTATTAAACAGACACAGTTAGGTTATTGCATCTTTCATTGCCAGACGGCTCCTACTGCCAACTTAAAGCATCTGGCGTTAGCTGTAGGTTACCTTTGTATCAGTCATGCTCTTTTGGGAGATAAAAAAGTTATAAGGAGGAACCTTCTTTAAAGCAGGGTATGACTATTTATCAATCGTGTTAAATCTTGCTTACACTATATAAACTTACATTTATTTCAATGCTACTAATACACCTTATTCCAAAATGGCCGCCATTTAGATATTCTTTTGTTTTCATTCAAATTAGACCTTGATGCCTCGTTCAAGGCAGAATATTCTTTTGAATTTTCAGCTCAAGAACGAGGCATCAAGGGCTAAATTGAATAAAAACAAAAGAATATTTACAGGGTTCTTGCTAAGTTTTTGCACAGGAGGTAAAAAACCAAAAATAGCAGGTAACTTTGTTACCTGCCCCTGCATGGGATAGCGAGCTCAAGTCTTAACTTGACGTTCATATCGATCGCTGTCGCGTGCCAGCGGCTGCTAAATTAATTTAATACTCAGCAAAAGGAAAGTAGGTTATGCTATTTCATTGATTTTCACTCACCACCGCTTTTCTGACGCTTTGGTTGAAAACTAAACTCCGAAAGACCTTTCTGTCGTTTTCCACGCGTGGATGCCATGTTGTAAACGTTTAATAATGGTTATGGGGGGTTTCCCCTGGCCGTGGGAGGAATGGGAAGGAAACATGGCGGACATCGTTTCGAGGGATGAGTTGGCAAAATCAAGCTGGATTGCTTTAACAAATGGTATATTTTCGAAGCGATAACATGTGCCAGATATCTTCACGGGATTAGTTGGAGGGGGAAAAGCAATTTTTTCCCGTAAACGCAATGTAATTTCACCTTTGAACAGACGAACATTCGTTGGATAATTTCGGTAAATATTTCAGTGAGACAGCTGGTAACATTTACTTGAACAGCCGGTAAAAATAACCGGTTACCGGCTCTTAACAAGAACCCTGTATTTAAATGATGGCCATTTTGGAATAAGGTCTATTTGAATTGAAGACTTCATCCTCTTTGTTCATGTACATTTACAAGTACACACCAAAACATAGTTACATTCTTTTGCTTTCATTTACATGTAAGCTAATAATAGTAATTTTATTCTTAACTTTCTTTTCTGTTACTTATAGTGGAGATTTCCTGAAATAAGCACCAAGGGTTGGCTTCATATTGGCCTTTTCATTGCATTTGCTACAATGCTACTTACTTCCATTACATGGATCATATGGTCACGAGTCAGCAGAACTCCTTCAGCTGTTGCAGAACGGACAACAGAAGAAGTCAAGTTTGCCTACATGGTGAATGGCTTGTTTATTGCTCTGGCAGTTGGTGGACTGTACTTTGACAGCTTGAAGCATTTCAAACAATATTCAAAACGATGGCGTGCACTGAACCAAAATGTAGTTGTAGAGAGTTACACAAGTGACAGTGACACCAAAAAAGAAAGTGTTGTTCCTTCATGTAGCTCAAACCAGAATCGTCATTGGTTTGTCAGCATAGCAGTGGAAGAAACTGAAGCAGAAAGACAAGCTGATGCTCAGAGAAATCATCCATATCCTCCAGCTTGGATTTGAATTAGCTGTGAAACTGAGAACAACAAGGGATGTAAATTAGTGACTAATTATGCAAAGAATAACTCAGGAAGATCAACTGTCACTAACATATTTTCTCATGGAATTTAAGTGTTAAGTTGTGAAAGATGTAATTACTATTACCAGAGTATGATACCAGAGATCTTCACACTTCTATTACGTATGCCTGTTGGCTTATAGTGTATTTGAGCATATAAGTTATCAGCCAATATCTTTTTTACAATATGCTAATTTATAGACAAAATGAACAGGCGATCCCAATATGTAGTTGCTATGGTGACACAAAATTTTATCTGTAACTTGTAGTGACTGATAAAGTAATTATTGGTAAGTACACTGTAAGTAATTACTGGTAAAGTAACTTAAAGGGGCTATGTCACATTCTTTAAGGGTGTTTAAGGGAAATCTTTAGGTACTCGCAGGAGTGTAAAACTTGAAAAGGGTAATGTGGAATTCCTTTACTGATAAATTTATAGTTACATCACAAACAAGATGTATGATTCTGAGCAAAAATGACCTTTATCCAAGCGATTTGCCGTAAACAAATGTGAAAATGTCGGGCTGATTCTTTTTAAAGATTACCCAAATGCAATCCGTTTCAATTTTTTTCATTGTGTCCATCCATGCTTCTCTTTCCTTTTGCTGTATTTCTTTTACATGTATGTTTTTCAACAGTTTTAAGTGATTATTGCAATGTTTCATTCTACTTTTTGGGCATTTTGCGAATCATGGAATTATATCATTTTGCGTGATATAGCCCCTTTAAGTAATAGTAGATTTAAGTGTATTGGGATTTCCAGAGCAGGTGACATAAATGTTGCATCATTATTGGATGTTACCCTGCAGTAGCAGAACTATTTAAGAGCTACTATGATCTAAAAATTACTTTTTTTTTTCTTCAGTTTTTGAAAGTGTGTTCACTTAACGCCTGACTGGCAAAATTTGAATGTTTGATTTTTATCCAGACGCTGTTACTTTGAGAGTTTTGGATATCACTGTTTGCGATTACTCACCTGCAAGACTGACTGACTGGACCTCAAGAGGGTTGGATCTAGGGAAAAGTGACATCATTGACTCACTAGCTTAAAATGCAGTATATTTATATGTGCAAAACATGAGTTAAAAGTTTAAAGCCCAAAAATCCTGTGCTGCATATTAATAATGAAATTATTATTCAGCCCCATAGACATGCATTGTGTTCTGAAGGAGGCTCGAAATAGTGTCTCCTTTTTTCGTGTGAATAAATATATTCTGCTCTTAGATATTGTTAGGGTAATCATATCAAGACGAAATTTGGCCAGAGTATTTGGTACCCATCATAGATTTCGCACATTACATTATCTTCCAAAATACCATTACCATGGCAATGATATAAGGCATTTCTTTGAGCCTTAAAATCAGCTTAAATTGTCTTTTTTGAAAAAAACGGGACAGTGAAATCTTTGCATACACTGACAGTGTTAGAAATAATTGCTAAAATATTTATAATTAAAAAAAAAATCGTAGGCCAGTTTTACGGAAAAATCAGTTTTGTTGAAATATGCCTTTAACTTTTTTTTTTCGCCTACAGAATTATTTTTAAATTTTAAAGAACTAAATTTCAAATTAAGGACGGTGCCTAACCCTAACCCCTAACCCAAAAGTTTTGTAGTTTCTGTGAATAGGAGATGTATATTTATATTCCATCTATGTAAGAATTAGAAGAAAAATGTGCGAAATCAGCGGTAAAGTTTATTATGTCCGGTCACCCATTTTGATTCATGAGCTGATGAAAGCAGTTGAAGTATTGCGTGTGTGGCTTCTGCACGTGCGCTCAGCTGAAAACCCTTTCAAGCCTCCTTAAACTAGTGAGTCTTTGACATCATTTTCTCCTTGATCCAGCCCTTTTAAGATTTTAAAGTTAGTAATGGTGGACCAGTAATTAATGAAATAGGAAAATTCTAGTTAAAATAAACATGTCTTTTTGGAATCGAGGCTTAACACTTCGGTAACTTAGTGTTTAGGTTGTTTAGTAAACGGGCAGGTACAAAACACAGGTCTCTGTTTTACCAATACAGAAACAAACCGAAACATTCATAAAAGCTAACCTCAGGCCTAATTAGACCTAAACAAGAGGTTTTAGGCCTAAGGTTAGCTTTAATGAATGTTAAAGTTTGTCTCTGTATTGGTAAAACAAAGATCTGTGAACGAGACCTGTGTTTTGTACCTGCCATTAGTAAACATAGTTTTGAAATCCAAAGAAAAATACTAATTGATATTTTGGTCATATTAGCACTTAAATTAACTTAAATGTTAAATAGATATGTGGAAGACCAATGTTTTTTCATATATATATTTTAAAAAAATTATTCCTTCAATGAGCTTTAATCAAAATTGTCTAGAAAACAATAAGGAATGAACTTTTGAAATAATTTTACAACAATGGTGAGGTATGAGCAATAATAATTATTGTCATCTTCAACTGGGTTTTATTATCAAGGCGTAATGGGCCATGGTAGTCAATATTAATTTTTACTGAATTGTAAATCATTGACAGTTTTTCAGAAATTGCAACATCAGTAGAACATAGCATAAATATCTTGCATATTTCATTTCTATTTTTATGTTTAGTTGTTACAAATGTGTGCACTTGAGATTCAGCAAATTGTTGGAGAAATTCATCAGGGTAGCAAGTTAATCATATTTTGATTCAGCAATTTTCTTGTAGTTCAGTTTAGTTTGTGTAAAATGTTGAAGATGCTATGCACTGGCAATATAAAGCTATAACCCATTAACACACTCAAACGCGCTATGGTGACTCCAGTTAACGACTAAAATCGTCTGGTGTTAGAGTTAAGTCTCTAAAGTCTCACTCCCTGGGTCAATGGGTTAGAGTCACACAGACTGAAAACAAACTTAGCAACAAAGAAAAGAAGAATATCATAAGAACATTGCTCTAAATGATTTCAGTGTAAAATCGTTCATCATAGACCAATAATTATTCAGATGTTGTTTGTTGTATTTTTGCAAGCACATGAATTTATTAGTGTTACTGTGTTGCATTTTACCAGTGCATGAATCTTGTGTCTCTTTACTATTTTTGGTGTAGATGTAAGGCTGTGTCTACAATATATGTTGGCTAAAGCTTGCTATGCTAGCATAAAAATACTCCTACAAACACCATGACTGACCGTCCCAATCCCATATGCATGAAAAAGTTGTTGAGCAGCCATGACCAATGGATAGACAAAGAGTATTTTGAACAGTGTGTACGAAATAAGTTGTGTTCTTGTGCAAAAAGGTGTTGCATTAATGCAACTGGCTGAATAATACAGGACAGATTTTAAGATAGAAACAGCTGATTCAAGAATAACAGCTGCATGTCGCGGATTGTTGACACAAATATGTTTTCATTTAGAGCGTGTTCTTTTAATAACTGCTATTTATTTTTGTTACTGTGGTATATATTGTTTGAATTGGGCTATGCCAGCTGAGAATATTTCATTGGCTTTAAGACTGTTCAATGAGCTGTATGCATATGTTTATAAGGCATAGAAATAAATGCAAGCAAACCTTTCTGGTGCAGCTATTTTTCTATAAAGTCCTTGTCGAGGGTTGTTGGCTTGTTAAGCTAACAGCGTGAAAAAACTATGTCCCCATTTAACCCTTTCAGCCCCGATAGTGCCAAATGGCACTTATAGATTTTACTCTGTCTAACGCCAGACGATTTTACTCGTCAATGGGGAACCCCTCGGGGCTTAAAGGGTTAAATGAGGAATACTGCCTTGCACAAAAGACCTCTTAAATCATGCAAATTGTAGTGAGAATTAATACTCTCAGAATGCCTCGTTCTTTTTAACTAAAGAAGGAAGAAACATTATGAAGTTAATACAAGGAAATGTAAGACTTCCAAGAGTCACAACATCAGTGGACATTGAGGAAGTCCACTTAGTTGCAAGGGTTTTTCTTTGCTGAGAGTCAGGTTGAGTAGAGGAAAGCCTCTGGATGGAGCAATGCCCTAAGGTTTTGTGGTCTTATTTTACTTTTGATACCTCTGTGATTACAATGAAAACAGTTAAAAAGAGAAAGATTTGAGTCTTTTTTGTTAAGACCTTGTTAGCTGGACTCACCAATTATATCCAAACTCCTCTTTCCAGAGAACAGTTAAATATTGTGAAATTATTACGAGACACAAGTTTTTGTGATCAATTATGCACTGATCAAATCGAAACTTCAACATCCCCCCCCCCCCACCCCAGGCAAACCACGGGCATTTGACTATCCTCTGTGCCCGGGGAGTGGGGAATTTGACCTTTGCCTTCGTGGGGTAGGGAAAATTGAACAGGAAGTGTTAGGTTTCAAATGATGTTTTCTTCGGGCGCTGAAGTCGCTAACATCTATAAAACAAGTGTTTGGATGACATGGAAGAGTTTAAAGGAACAGATGTAGCATTTGTGAGCGATTGGCTTACAAAAAAGGTCTTCAAAAGGCCGTTATTAAAGACGTCTGACAGGAGCCGACGACGATTGTTCTTTAGTAGGGTATGACAGACAAATCCGACGATAGGTAGGGCATTTAAACACCATTTTGGCCCGAGGGGGTGGGAATTTGAATGATCCAATCTTTAAAAGTTCAAATGCCCTGGCGGGGGGAATGTTGAAGTTTCGAGTTGATCAGCGCGTTAATCCTCAGACTTGCCGACTCACAGTGATGAACAGAAAGATTAATCGTCATCACAATGTCTTCATCATGAAGACATCGTGATTATGTTGAAATATTGCTGTTAACTGAGTCGGTAATTGTTGAGATTAACTTATACTTCTAGAGTAGGAAAATAATCTTATATCCCTCATCCCTTAGTGAACCTGCATAATCACTCACTATGAAACAATGTCAATAAATGGAAGAGGTACCGGTTGTATATCAAAATTCACGACGCACATAGAATTTTAAATCAAGGCTTAGGCTCAATCCTGGGGAGGGGGGGGGGGGGGGTCACTTTAGGAATTTCTGGGTGGGGATGTGCCGCTGGGACCCTGGAACCCTTAGCCTATACCAGCGCTAGTTCAGCTGAATTTTGCTACCCTATACTAGATAAACTCCCACTGATTCCGTCTAAATTCTGATTCTTGACAGTTAATAATATCCAGAGGTGTTTCATGATAGCCATTTATTGACACTTGAATGAAGGGGTAGTTTCTAAAGAAACTGTGGTGCTGCGTCGGTGGGGAAGTAGTATACGCTTCGTCAGAGCGAATCCAATTCGCTCTGACGAAGGGCTAACGCTCGAAACGTCAGCTTTTAGAATCTCTGTACGGTGGCCAATTTACATTATCAACTCCGTTGATAAAACCAAAATTTTCATTTATTGACACTGTTGAGGCTCAGTTACGTAAAGTTAAACTTTGCCAATTTGATTTTTTTATATTCTTGAGTGGGAATTTCTGCTTTCCTTAGTCTCGATAAAATCTGCAACTGACTGGTCAGTTTCGTGAAAAATGATACCCTATTCTAGACCGAAAGGCTATGATTTATATACTCTATCCTAGAGTAAACTGTTTGAAAACCTTTGAAAACCATACCCTTCACAGCGGCACATACCTATATGACACATACCTATATGGCCTGGCCGGGGGGGGCAATCAAGTGCTATAAAGCACAGATGCTCTTGCGAGGCTTTTTCCACAAGAAAGAATTGAAAGAACAAAGAAGCTCTAAGTTTAAATCCAGTCCGAGGATGTGCAGTCCTTTGACACACTCCCTATGCTGATGTCCGATCTCACCCATAGATCACTTGCTTGTAAAGCGCATTTGAATATGTTAATAGAAAATGCGCTATATAAATTCATTAACAAAATACCCTAACTTCAATGTGCATCAATCTGGGAATTAGCGATGATATTGCCTGTAAACATTCTATAATAATACGCATCGAAATACGTCTCTGTTTTTTTTGTTCCAATGTTAAACTCAGCTTGGCCTACCTGTGCTAGAATCAGGTTCCCTCTGCGTTCCAAGTGATCGAGGAAATCTGGGGTCGAATTGAAGTCAACCAATCACATCGCCAAACCATAAATTTGGCGCGATTTGAAGAAGAACCTTCGCGGCAGAAATTTAGGACGGCACATTCCTTGTTCTCCTGTATTCTGGCCTGTATCTTATGCAGCGGATACCCTGACAAGGTGAGGTAATACTTCTTGAATCGCAATTTTTTTTTCTTGCAAGAGATAGTTCGGTTCGATCTGGGCTCCATGTTTTAGCACACGCGATTGAACTAGAGGGACTCGAAATGTCATCCTAATATTTCTATTAAGAGCCGTAAACAAATAGACATGAAATTGAAAGTGAATCTTTTATGCCTTAATTCAACAGATACTCAGAAGTTTTGAGAATCCATCAAGATGGTAACAATACCAGAATGTGAAGGTCTTTTCGAACCTCTGCTTCGAATCCTTGAAGACAAAATGGCGCCTGGCGATGATCAAGTCGATGCTTACTTGAGATTGACCGAGTTAGTTTGTATTCAGTGAATTCAACAGCGAAAGTTTGTTCTTGAAATACTAGAAATAAAAGGAGTGTTTCTTTTTATCCTCAATACTAATTCACCAGTAACCACTTGACTAAAAGTTACTTGCCCCTGTGCTAGTCGAATGATCAAATGAGCTCAAACAAGAGCGAAATTATTAACTCTCTCTCATCATCCATTCAGATTTACTGAATTTCTTGTTACGTGCAAAAAAGATGCGAAACGAAGACGACCCGTGAGGGAAATTAATTATTTATTACATGATAAAACTGAAAGACCGAATTATATTAGTATCTCACAAAGATCTTAGAAAAAGACTAAAAGCTGGATCTTTCCATTTAATATCTACACCCCACCCCTATAATTGACTTTTTCTTTGGAGTGAGCCAGTCAGCAGCTTTTGATTTTTGCGATTCTTTCTGAGGGACATTGTGCTAAATGGCACTTAAGAATTTTAAGGAAAAGTAGAAAACTTGGCTTTTTCTGTAAGGGTCAGTGTGTCAGCACTGAGGGTGGGTGGAGTTAATCAGCTGTTAGATCTTAAATGGAATAGTCTGCTCCTGCAAAAGTTTGCACCATTGTTGGCCAACAGTTGGTTTTTGGTGGCAATGTTGGTCATGTGGCTTAATTAACAGACAATATTTATTGTTCCAGTGTTATCTAAGACAGGATGTTAAATGCTCCAACTAAAATAGCAATTATCTGTGGCTCAACCAAGAAGTATCAGTGATTAAACTGCTTTGTACTTTCCTTTTCAGTCGTTTAAGGCAAGAAGAAGATGTGTTTGTCAGTGAACTCCTTAAATTTCTTGCGAGACTTGTTGTTTTGTTCAAGGTGAGTTAAATCTCTTATGGAAATCCCTTGACATAGGTAATTAATATCAAGACTAATTATTTTGTTAAAATGTTGGTTCCTGGCCACCCAAGAGAATAAAATAATATTTAAAGTGTTTGGAAGTGAGACCCTTTCAGTTAATTGAAGAAACTGGTACTTAAATAACATTGCGTAAAATGTTTATTTAAAGGTTTTGTTAAATTTTGTATCATTTTTCTCTTGGATCCCCCCTCCCCTCTCCTTGCACTCTATCTAGAGTCAAGGAGAGCTTCTACATGTAGATCCTCAAGTGATTTCACATTCTCAAGCCCTTGTTTACTTTTTCATATTTTCATGTTCATAGAGGGATATTCAGTCTGATAAGTCTGATTTATGCCAAGCCTCCTTGCAGGCTCTTGGCCATTGCTTATATCAACAACAAATTGCAAGGTAGGTTCCTTACATACTCCCTTGAACTGCAGTTTGTTACTGTTTTTGTCTGTGATTGGTTTGTGTGTGTGTGTGGATGATGTTGTCAAGTGTTTTAGTAATTGGTAAAATTGAAGATCAGCAGAACTAGAGGCTGCAAAGGAAGATTTGGTAGTCTGTAGCAGTCTACATGGATGTGTTACATGGCATCTTGTTCTGTAGTAAGGTTGAATGTCCACGGTACTGGTGCCAGTCTTTGTTTTTCTTTTTTTTTTTGCAGTTCCATAAGTTTTACTGATGGTAAAGATCTTGTTGAAGGTTAGTTATTTTCTGTTTTATAGTTTGGATTTATGAAACTGAAAGTATTATGTTCTCATTGTAAGTTGATGCCATGACTCCAAGTGAGAGTGATCATCGCAAATGAGAACCTATATGCAGTTGTGCGCTATCAAAGCATGGCTGAAAAATTCCAGGCTTGAGCAGGACTGGAGTCCATGACCATGCCACTGCACTACTGGCAGCACTTCCCTACCATCTGAGCTATTACACCCATATCACACTTTCTTTGTTGCAACTGTTTAACCCATTGACTCCCAGGGGTTCTCCAGTGACAAGTAAAATCGTCTGGCGTTAGACAGAATAAAATACCAAGTCTTGCCGGTTTGGGCGTCAAAGGGTTAAGTTGCTTTCACTTTGAAATATAAAATATGTATGTCAATATTTCACATCATACAAACAAACACTTTATCATTGGTTCTTGCATTGATGTAACTGGGTCTAAAATTAACTTTTTTATGTGGGTGCCAACTGGCGACTAGATAAGAATTTTTGGTTGCCAGATGGCAAATTGTGGTCGTAAAAAATTTTTGCCCTTTTCGCCTGGAAAAGGCGTGTTTTGGACATTTTTATGGATAGCAGAAAGCAATGGCCGCACAGTCTTGTGTATGTGCCAAGCATTATTTTCTGCTTCCATTAAAGTGAAAGCAAATATAGAAATCCATCTTCACCTTAGTTTGTTGGAAATTTCAGCCATAGAAACACAAGTCATGTTCTGTGGCATACAAGCGGCCCACCATGTTGTTTCTGTGCTACATCCCTCAGTGTTCAATCTAGAAATTATGGAAAGTGGGTCAAATGTCCCACGCGACATTTTGAATTGGGTCATTTCAAAAATGGTCTGGGTCAAATTATTACGATAATAATAAACTTCGAAAAACTGGCAATATCCCTATTATGCTATACACTACCAGTATATTTTTACAACTTCTTAGCATTTCAAGTCAGTTTCAACGTTTTCGAATTTTTTATCCCTATTATAGTTTTTATGCTTTTCACAGTTTTGATTTGTTTATTGCAGTAACTGGAAACAGTCAAATAATTGTAAAGCCGAAAAAGACCAATTATGAATAAAAGGAAACCAAAAAATGCCTGTTTGACCATTTTTACATTTCATACTTTCTAATCAGCTTTAACTAACACAAGTTCCAAGCTTTTCCTTAGTTAGCCAGTAAAGATTCTTCTGTCCTTTTTCTTCCTCCAATGCTGCAAGGCCGCGTTAAAGTCGAATTGATCAAGATCTTCTCCTTCAGCAGAGACAACCATTAAGTCATCAACTCTTTCATGAAACTAAAATTAACGTAGACACAAGAACACACCCTAAACGAAGCGTGAATCGATCGTCGTAGTAGCGTCCAGTCTCTCTCGGAATTGGAACGCCTGACACAAAAAGTACTCATACAAACGTAGTCTGAAACACCAGTCATTTCGCGATTTCATGCGTTCATATAAGGCTAGTAAGCACACACATTTGTTTTTAAATATACTTTTATTATTGCCTGCTGCTTTGGAAGTACTTATATACGAGAAAACTTATTTTGGGGGGTTTTTGTTTGTTTCTTTTTTTTGCGTCAGTATGACCCCACGATCATTTCATTTTGCGTCAGAATAGAATATTCTGCGTAAATGACGCAAAAACGCGACCTAGATTGAACACTGAGCCCTTGAACCTCTTTACTGAGTTGTGTTTTCGCCTGCAATACGTATTTTAAGAGAAACTGCAAAAAAATGTGGTAGCTTGCAACATCATGGAGGTAGTTAACTGGAAAACTCCTTTCATTTTTATTTCATAAACATCGGCAGGATAAAAAGTTAAGACACCTGTTGGCCAATGGCTCTGAACTTTAGGGTGTGTTTGATTGACCCTATTCCGGAATAAGAATATATGGCGTCATGATTGAAACAGTATGTTTGGCGTGTTTCGAAGCAGCAAGGATAATAAAAATATGTTTAAAAAAGCATTTTAGCCGATGTTTGACAATTTTAACATGAATTTCTGTAAAAACGAAGGATTTCTAACTTATATTCCATGTATTCCTGTTCCGGAATACCGTGAATCGAACGCACCCTAATTGTCAAACAGTTTCTCTGGACGTAATAGTTAACATAAGCGATGTGACCAGTTGTGAAATTCTGGTGGCCAGTACCGTAAAGACTCGTGTATAAGCTGCACCCGACCACTGATCTAAAACGAAGACCCTGTATGATCTAAAACGAAGACCCTGTGATCTAAAACCAAGACCTACCAATCTAAAACCAAGACCTACCTTAAAAAACGCTAGAACGATGCCAAACGATGCCAAACCGTTTAGTGCTGGTCAGTGGTGTACGACATAGTGTGTTATGGAAGTGTAGGAGCGGTGGAACAGCAGGATCAGAGAAAGATGACAGAGGGCGTTCACCTGTTTGTCCAACCAATAAGCTGTACCATTTATTAGAAAAAAACCGGCTTTGCGGTAGAAAGAGAAATGGAACAATCTCATTTAACTGTAATCCCAGAGGAGCAACGAACTGCGACGAAGTAACCAACCTTTTTTTAAAGAGTGCTTTTCTGGAGTTCTTATTTTTTCCAAAATCATGCTTGAAAGTTAGGGGTGCAGCTTATACATGAGTGCGGCTTATATATGAGTCTGGCTTATACACATTACAGTACTCAATTTTTAGTCTCATTGGTGACCAGAAAGGCGCAACTTCGGACCCTGTATAGGCAAATTTTTCACTGTAAATATGTTCGTTGTTACTTTGTAGGTCTTCTTACCAGAATTATAGCATCTGAAGACAAAGGAATTTGCACAAGAGCATTGTGGTGCCTTGCAAAGCAAAATTTAGACATTGTTGTAATAAATAACCAGGTATGATAAAACAAAAATTTAATGTTGCCTTAAACGTTGACATACTATCCAGATTTTTGTCAAACTTGGCGCAATTGATATTCATGTACAGGACAATAATGCTGCATGCCCTTTATTCTAAGTGTTTTTTCCCAATTTATGCTAGAAGTGTCGAAACTTAATCAACTGGAAAAAATGTTGTTACATAGCAAAAGCTACTGAATATTACTGAAAACTTGAGCCTACTTGTTTGTCTGGTCTAAAATCTTTCAGTAAAGTGATTTCAAATTGCTCAGTCTTGCAAAGCAATGCAAGCAAATTGGACTGCTTCATCATCACTTCACACTCGTTGTCTGGCTCCAAATGCAGTTTCACAGTATTTATATATAAATACTACAACTTGTACTATCCAACTTTTTTCTTCCTTAAATATGTTTTCCGTGTACCTGCTACGAGTACATAACACCATTAAAAAAGGGGGGAGGGGTCACTGTGCTCGTTCAGGAGAAAATAGCGATTCCTTGAAAGATTGAGCTTGGCGTGAATGAAAATCTGCCACTTTATCAATGTGCGTGAGCTAATGTGCGCGCCAGTGACACAAAAAATTATGGGTTGCGCAATGCAAAACCAGGGAATCACTTTATTGATGATATATGTTATTTGCCAGCTGTCTTGAAAATGCTGCCCGTGGCTGCAGGCTGAGGGCAGCTTTTTAAAGACAGACGTCACAGCTTTTCGCTATAAGGACCGACCCTTAGCTAGTAAATAACTTATTTATTTTTTCCGCTCTCTCTCTTCCTCTCTGAAATCACTTCTTTAATTGTTGACTCGCACTGTGCTCAATAGCGATTGCAGAAAGCGACTTAACAAACTGCAGTAGATGTTTCAAATAAAAATATTTTTATTTTAATTCTATTTCCATGCCTCTTGTCTAATAAAAATCTGTTTCAAAACACTTCTGGATGTAAACGGATTCGGTGTCAAAAAAAAATGGAAATTTAAGGTCATTACACCAGGTCATGCAAACAGGGCTAGGATTCCGCCTGGGTTGGCAGGCAAGATAGACAAATTCTGCCTGCTCCAGAACCAATCAGATTGCAGGATTTGCAGATTCTGCCAGCTCGATCATTAAGAAAAAAATCAATCATCATCATCATGGAAGTTATATCGCTTGCGATGAGGACTGTTTGTGGTTCGCATAGCCCAGGTGACGTAGGCAGAGGTGTGCATCAAGCCCGGCCTTGGTTCGAGTAGCCCAGGGGCCTTAGGCGTAGGTGTGCAGCAATTTTCGAACTAAGTAACCTTTAGTGTCACTGGTTCTTGGTATCAACATAATTAGCTTTTAAATGCATAATGCAAGGCACAATATAACAAGACAACAGATGTTTGGCGTTTGCAACTTCCACTAGAGAAAGGAGGACACTGGAGTACCTTAAAGACTATTAACTCTATTAACTGAGTACTTTGACGAATATGAACTCTCGTGATGTTAGAAGTAGAACACTTTTAGTTACTTGAGTTTCACTATGAACTCGGTTGACTCTTGGACAGTGTTTCAGGTCAAATATTTAGTTACTTCAATCACGTTGAGATTTTGTTAATCATGCTATTTTAATATTTTGTCCCTTGGGAAAGAGGTTGTAGTATCTGTTGGGCTGCCTGTGGCAGTCTGGAAAAGTATTATGGGATAGGTTTTCAAAAAATAGAGTGGCACGAAGAAAATCGTTTGAATGCGGCTTAAATGCAAATGAAAGACTGTCTCTTTGATTTTGTTACAGCTAAAATCTATCCTGTTATCCTTGGAGTCGGTGATGACCAAGGATCTTCAGTCTGTTACAGTGGACCATGAAGCTTTAAGTGTGATTGAAAGGTTTGTGTGAGGCATGTACAAAAGTTGGAATGGATCAACTGGGATCAAGTCAGATTGACTCGCGTCATTAAATAAAGATCAAAATTAGATGAAATGGAAACTTTTAACCATTGGAAGGTTAAAATACCTCTCAAATTGGGCTGAATTAAGCGAGTCTTGCTAAGTTCTTTTTTTTGGGGGGTTTTATATTAAAAACACGAGGTGTAAGTCGCCATCTTGTTTTGTTGTGCCAGTTCCTCTCAGACAGAGATTTTCTCCAGAGCTTGTGAGTCCTGGAGGACAAAACAATGGTTGTTAATTACCCTGAGAGAAACAAACATTTCAAATGCATTTTAACAGTCGTATTGTTTTGTCCTTCTGATTGGGAATTAACTGAAAGGGGTCTATACCGATCTGGTAGATCATTTTTGAAGAAATAAATAAGTTTAACTATATTATTTATGATTATTTTTTCATCTAAATCAGGTTTTCTTTCTTCCAAAACTGTTACGTATGTGAATCCAGAGGAATTAGGCCCCTGTAAGGCCAACAAAAACTGTACTTGTTGCATGCGTAGTATTGACCCCCATTACTCGTTACCAGTCTCCATAGAGGCATGACCGCGTAAAAGGTGTGGTTACTAGCTACGCTGCTTCGATCTCAGCATTGCGTCAGTTGATCGAAAAACAGTACAAGAGTGAAAGTTTTGCTTCAAGAAGCAGACGGTATACAATGTAACAATTTCAGAATCTAGAGTTTTTATTCTCCTTTTCGTTTCCCCTGAATTTTGTGGCTGAAAGTTTGACGTGTTCTTGATCACGCTGTAATGGCGTTAATTCCATCAACATTGTGGCCGTGGAGACAGCTACCCACCGTATGGAAAAAAAATCGTAAAGGTAACCTGACAGATACAAATTCATCTCTTTCAATTTAAGGGATAAGCAATATTGTGTACTTGAGATTGCTTTGTAGGTAGTTAACTGTGTTCTAATTCAAGCCCACTCAATAAAATTAAATAAAGAGCATTGTGTATCCACAAGCTGCGTCATTCTTTACATTGATAATCTTTTACGTGAAAATAAACTCTGTAAAGCACCCCTCCTTAGTGAAATGATAGCTCGACGGTAACAAGAGCTTGCAACTCTATCCGAGAGGAACTGCCACTGCAAATTAAATGGCGACTTGCTGGCCCGTGGAAACTTAGCAAGCCTCACTTGATTTGGCCCAATTTTGAGAGGTATTTTAATTTAACCTTCTTTTTTTAATGATCCGAGTTGATCTGACTCTGACTGACGGGACGGTCAGAGTTGATCCTTCCTGGCATGACTACTCCAGGGATGTAGGTTAGGGGGTGAGAGGTTAGGGGTTGGGGGTGAGGGGTGGGTAGGAGGTGAGGGGTAGAGGTTAAGGGGGTGGGGGTAGGGTGTGAAGGGTACAATAGCTGAAACAACCCAAACCTTTACAAAAATGATAAGCTTAGGCCTTAGCTATTGTACCCTTCACCCCCTACCCCACCCCATTGCATCACGGAAATGCAGGTTTAATTGTATCACTGAAATGACTACGTAATGCTACCTTACTCGAGTTCCGAATGACAACACAAGAAGCAAAAATTATTGCTTACCTGTTGCGAGAGCTCCATTATTGCTGTCACCAGGCAAAGATCCAAGTAAACTTTCAGCAATTAACACAGAAAGAAGGAGATTGGTGCGTGCGGCACGTTAGAATTTTGTACATACAATAGTACAGACATCACCAAAACAAGTAATATTTTCTTTCAGCATTTAATTCAAGGTTAAGAGTCACATTATAATAATATTATACCACGTTTTACTATTACGTCTCTTGAGAGCTGATGGGATGATCATGTTTCCTTTGTCGCATAACTTTCCGAAAATTAACGTGCACGAATTTAACTGCCTTTGTGTGCGCAAAATGAACATAGACGATCTCTATAGGTACCACCCTTAGGAACAATTGTAGTCACGTGACGATGGTGCAATAAGAGTGTGCTGAGTGTTGTGTTAACCGTTGATCAATGATTAAAGAAACCAAAATGTTTTATTGTGAAATTGTGGCGTTACAATATGGACGTACCATTTCCATATTTGGGAATCACATTGGGACCCAGTCTCTGTGTGCTAGCAGGAGGAAACTCAAGGAAAGCCCTTAGCAATATATTGAACATATTTACAAGTTGAAGAGTCATTTATTTGTGGAATTTGCTTAGCTGCTGTACATTTTCTCCAACCGTATTGCTTTTTTCATCACTTAATCTCCAGCAAGTGGTAAAATTTACAAGAAAGTGAAGATGAATCACCTTGTGATAAGTTAGGCGCCCATTCGGGCTACTCTCTCAGAAATTGGGTCGCCCACGCTTGCAAATAAGCCACCCCTGGTGACCGCACAACCATTAGGCAGCAGCCTTGGTTAGTTTAGTTTATAAAAGTCTTATCAAGACACTGTAGTTTATCACATTTCTTTATCAGTGACGGAAGTGGGACATGAAGTCCTCAACTAGTAATAATAGATTCTTCTTGTTAGTATTATTAATTTTTACTACTAATTTGTACCAGGTTGCTACAGCAAGTGTCTAAGTCTGATTTAATCAAGACAGCTGATTCCTGGTCAAAGCTGGTATTTCCTATGCTTGTCAGCTCTGCTGCAAAGGTAGTTGAGAAAATTCTGTTTAATATTGAAAACTTCAGGGAGACAGCTAGAAGCTTGGTCTTTCAATCCAAATATTGTAATCTTTACTTTTCCCACATATTCTCAAAGTTTTTTTCCTGCCTAAAGTATGAAAATTAAGAAATTTAAGTGAAGGATTTTATTGATCATGTTGGGTTGATTTTTCCCCTACAATAATCATTGTTCTGGGTGATCATATCCTTCATCATGTCAGAGTCTTATTAATAGGGTCTTAATTATTTTGCTGTGATAACTAATGTTTACCAGTGCTGGAAATAATTTTTCTTTATTCACGGGACATATGTCCTTTCAAATCTTCATTTTGGTCGGGCATTTGACAAATTGGACCGGACATAATTTATTGACTGACAACACCTTGAAGAAGATAACTCAAGATGTGCTGGTGAGATGTTCGGTCATCGGGTCCGATCATTTGGTCGGACAATGTCCGATGACCGACTGTTATTTCCAGCACTGTTTACTCATGTGATTTTGTTGAAGTGATTCAATCGGCCTTTCTTTTCCATTCCTCTTCCCACACTTATGGTGTTTTGCTTGAGTTGATTCGATCTCTCTTTCCTTTTCAGTCAGTATAAAACGTGGATTGCCATTGTGATATTTAGACAGTGGGGGTCTCAGTGTTGGGGGTCTCCATGTTTTATACCTAGTTCACAGTCCCGGTCAGCAGTTGGCGTTTTATACTGACCGCTTTCCTTTTA
>OX421451.1:1730532-1733032 GCA_949126865.1 Montipora capitata
TCTTTTATTTTGTTTGGATTTGGAAATATTTGTAAGGTTATAAGGACATTTTTCAACACTGAAGAATTTATTTATTAACAAGCATGGTGTAACTTTTATTTATAACTTTATCAACTTTATGTAAGTATGGATTCTTCTACCACTGGGGTACTAATTGGGGTCACTGAATAAATCAAATGTTGATTTTTGAGGGGAAATTACTAAACCACGAAACAGCACAACAAGACACTAAAACGCTATTGAATGCACACATTGAATGCAGTAACCTAGATTAACTATCATTTTAGGCCTAATTAGACCTAAAACGTTATTGCTCCTATTTAATTGACATTAGCATTGGGATTCAGATTAAAATTGAGATTAGGAGCAATAATGTTTTAGGCCTAAAATTAAGCCTAAAACAATATTTGATCTCAAATCCAACCTTTGTCAGTTAGTATTAAATGTACGATGGGGTCATGGTGTTTTGGCATTTCGTTTCACTGTTTCAAGGTTTAGTAATTTGACCCTTTTGAGGAGAGGGGAAAACTGGAGTACCCAGAGATAAACCTCTCAGAGTGAGGCAGAGAACCCGGGCAATATTGGTGGGAAGTGAGTGCTCTCGCCACTGTGCCAATCCAATAGTAACAGAGTGATAGTAGCTCCAACCCAGAGTGGCAGTTCTGTTGCTAATCAGGCTAAGCTGCATAAGACTGGGAGTAACCTTGTCTTAAGCAAGTTGACCCTTTTTCCGAGTTGACCCTTTACCTTAATATGCATTTCTCAACATTTCCTTTCAACAGAAAATGCTAAATGACTTGTCAGGACTCCCAGCTGAAGTATTAAGTCACAACATGGCAGCACTGCATTCTAAAGACAATCCCCAAGGATCACCTGCTCTGCTTCTTCTTCAGTTGCTTTTCACATCACCTTTGGTGGAAAACATCTGGGATAGCGAAAGGTTTGATTTTCTCCCTTAACCCATTTGACTTCTCTTCCCACAATATATGTCAGCAACATGTACTACACCCTGTTGCAAGTATTATTTTTCAGTTCAGTCATTCGCTGTTTACTACCTTTATACCTTACAATCAACAGAATTTTCTATCTTATTTGTTCTTATTTTTCTTTCAGACTTCACTTAACATTTGAGCACTTTATTAGTAGTGGCATGACAACAACTTCAGGACAGCTTTTCTTTTTGAAGACAGTTTTAGCTCTTCTAGAAAAGGCATCAAGGTATCTTGGAGAGGTTACATTTTTAAATCGAATTTTGTCTTCTTGTTATTTAAATTTGAGTGCAATAATGTTTAAGCATTTTTGTCTCGCATAGGCCTTTTTAGCCAATGAAAAGCTACAAAGCTATGGAATGACTTATCATAAATTGCAAGAGACTGCTTGCAAGAGGATTTAATTTTAGAGTGCCAGACCTTTTGGCTACATCTTCCTAATCTTGACATACAGCATGTCCCATTAACTGTTGCGATGCGTGTGGTCATTTATTTGTGTTGGTCAGTCCCCCTTGACTTGTGAATGTGCAGACAGAGCCTTTCATCACCATCGTAACCTATTTGTTATTGTAAAGAGATGTGGTGAAACAGGGTAGATTATAATCATTTTGCCAACAAAAATGAAGTAGCAAACTATACAGCTCTACAATCATGTGTTTTAACTAATAATCAGATGCTTAAACTTTTAGTGGGCAATGAAATGAGAGCAAAGACACTTTATACAATATTGTCCAAGAAATGTGTGACAGAACATCACTATTGACAAATATAGCAAATAAAAAAAAAGAACTAGGAAAAAGACACTTAAAACCTTTTTGCTCAGAGCCCTCCAGTTTAAATTTGAATGCCTCTAAAAGTTTTGCACAATGTTCTTATGTACAGTAATGATAATATTGCATGCATGTGCTCTAATAGGATTTGCTTCTCAGTATTGAAAGTGGATTTTCTTTATAGCTCTTTCCATGAGAAAGATGTTCTTTGGAGGCTTTGGATATTTGTTGTTGATCAGCTTATTATGCACATTCAAAAGGTGAGATTGTATTCTTTCCCTATTTCTGGATATTAAGTTTTCCTTTTTATGCAACTTAACAATGTTCAGTCATTAAACACTTTGTAATGGATTGGAGCAGTATAACGCATCCTGGGATGGTGCCGGTTGATACATATAAGGACAAATACATTAGCAATTCTTGTAAAACTTGGTGCAGGTTTCGCACATAGAAGATACGGGTGTCTCCTCTCTAAGTGGCTTCTGCTCTCTCCAAAAGCGTTAACCTCAGATTCTAATAATGGAGAGTAATGAAACTTTCTATTAAAATGTAGATTACTTCAAAAATGTTAGTGTGCAGTGCTCTCTCAAGTATTTTGAATATTCAATTTGCTTATGTTGTACAATATGGCTCATTGGTACCAAGTACCAACAGTTTGGAAATGAAGATAAATAAATGCATGATTCTCTGGTGTATACTCAATCTTAATTATATATATTTGGTTATTGCATGTTATTCTTT
>OX421451.1:1735532-1750532 GCA_949126865.1 Montipora capitata
TTTACTTGGCATTACAGTTTCCTATTGAACGTCTTGATGCTGGTTTGTCACAGGTGTGTTTCCATCATTATTGATTAAACCCTTTCCTCCTAAAATAACCACTTGTAGATTTTTCTCAAAGTCCAGACATTTTTCCTTGTCAATGGGAACCTCTTAGAGGCAGAAGGGTTTACAAGATAGGTCCATTCAGAAACCATGTCCCTTTTAATCAATCATCTTTTCAATATGAAGGGTCTTGGAAAAGAAGCAAGCAAAGCTGTGGCTGAGTTGTATCGGTCATTTTCCCGGGCAGCTGCTCTTGTACCAACAGCAGAAACCAACGTTTGTTGTGAGGAACTTTGTGGCAATATTCTTGTTACGAGTGCAGATTGGACTTCTAAGGTAAGAAATCTGTGAAGAGGTCATTAATAATTATTCTTATTTGTTATTTTTTTGTATCCATATGTAACTGATCACCCACCTATGATTGCATAGCATTCTTGTGTTTTATGTCACAATTCATATGGGTCTGAGTAACATATGAGACATTTGTCTTTTAATTTTCTTTGTCTTTGTGGGACAGTGATCACAGTAAATTTCATTGATGTTGTTGTTAGTCACTTAACGCCCATTGAAGCAGTAATAACTGTTACTTTCCAGGACATTGCATTTGTTGACGGTCTTGTCAACCTGGCAGGAGTAATGATTGAGTGTTTGGACTTCACAATTCCTAGTCTATTTTCCATGGCAACTACAGCAGCGGGAAAATCACCCAATGCTTCTCCAACTAAGTGGAATAGGCGCCTCCATAAACCCATGGGGAATTTTACCAGTTTGGTTCACTTAATTGATAAGTTATTGTTGGCCTGTGCAAGATCAAGTGAAAGCAAGGTAAATGAATCGATTAAAGATGATTCTGTTAATTGACAGCACAAGTCAACCAGTCCCTTTGGCGAGGGCCAGAAACTAACAGTCATGATTGCGAATTTCCTCTTTTAACAGGAATCAACACAAACCCTTGGTGTATGGACAGCAACTGTCACCAGCTTGATTGACAAACTGTCATATTTTTTTGTACATATCAGTGGTGCTGCTACCATCACTGCAGTCCTTAAGACGCTGGCCCCTTCTCTCAAGAGCTATCTTGAAAGTGCACATACAAGGTGAGCTATCCTAGTTCAAGTGGTCTTTATTTTGTAGACTTTCAATCATCGTTAGTCCTCAGAGGGATTATCATTTGTGTTTAAACGATACTAGACCAGCTTTTATCTGCTTAAGGAGTCTTGTTTTCCATTTACTTTTGGAAACAGGCAAAGTAGACTTAGTTCTGGTTCACAACATGTGACTGAAAAACGTTTGCACTTAATGCAATTTTATGTGATATGATCATGATTTGGTTGAACGTTTGAACCACATCAAATGGCAGTAAAACAAAGACCATCATGCACCGCATTTACTTGGTATGAAAGAGGAAATAATGTTACTGATTTATCAAAGACTGGAATGCTTTTTGTACAGATTTACTTTATTCCCATTTTTTTAGTGTTCAAATTTCATACCTATATAATAGATTTTGATTATATTAGGTTATTGATCATGAGTTCTGAAATCATACAGTGTAATTTCCAGCTTTTTTTTCCCTACAGTGTGAAGATTGCTCAAACAACTTTGGATAAGAGGCTGTTTACAACAAGACTCATTCAGAAGGTAAAGAAAGACAAGACTTGATTCAAACTCAAAAAAGCTGAGTGCATTAAAGGAAAGGAAAGGAACTTTATTTAAGTGTCTAGTCGTTCTAGCGCTGGAGCACTAATAATATTGGGGACACTGTAAACTGAAACTAACAATTAACACTAGTCATGACTGAACAAATGAAGTAAGTGATAGACTCCGGGGTTGAGTTGTTCAAAGCCTGATTATTTCCTCCCTGGGCTGACCATGGTCTAAATGATCCAGGGAATGTGCCTGATTTTTGTTGATCCAGTCTTAAAATGTACTTTCCAGATTGAGAAGCTGTGGATGGACCTTTTGACATGTGTACAAAGTCGTCATGGGGGACCATATGATTCTGAGTTGTTGGCTGTTATGTCTCCACTCCTGGTAAACTTGCACTCTTGCATAATTTTGGTAAATACTAGTGCTTCTAAGGAAGTAGAAAATTATAACTTTTTTGTTGTGTAAACAGGAAGTGACACTTGGCCATCCAAAGCGAAACATCAAGAACCATGCTGTCATGTTTTGGAATGCTACGTTTGCTAAAACACGACCTCTAGCCTACCCAGAAAAACTCAGGTGTGTGAGAATTTATTGGAAAAAACTGTTAATAACCATTATTGTATTCTTTACTTGCTATACTTGCTGTGACTGACAAATCTAGAAGGCGGTATTCTACAATACAGTCCCTTAATAGCATGCATTTTTGTTTCATAGCGTGATTGCCAATGAATGTTTCACTATCGGGGGTGAAGAGGAATAATCAGGTGTTCATTATTCCATTATTTCTGCTCGCAAATTTGCATTATTCCATTATTCCAGTAAAAAATAACTCATTTCATTGAAAAAATCTACCTATTCCAGACAATTTAAGTCGTTATTCCGTTATTTCGCCCCACCAAATGGCATTATTTCCATTTTTCCAACAAAAAATTTCTGTTATTCTTATTCCCATTGTTCCTCTTCACCCCCTGATTCACTAATCGCTTTTTTGTTCCTTACTGTAAATAATGAAATCTTCATTTCCATGCTGGTTTACAGTTTGTGCAGGCAGTAATACACTGGTACATATTTTATCGCATTTTTCATCTTGCAGACCAGTTCTCCAGATGGCAAAAGATAAAATGTCTCTAACTCTGCCAGGATGGGAAAATGTACAGGTGCAGTGAATTCTTGGGTTTCATCTTTAGTACAAAGCCAAATTAATTTGTGGCTGTCATGTGTAAGTTTTGTAATTCTCTAAAAATTAATCTTTATTTTGTTCTTTAGATTTCTGGCAAGGAATCACAGATTGATCTTGAGGTAATTCACTGACTGTTTTAGGACACTGTATTTTTTTCCTGTAACATTGTTGTCGCTGAGAGTGGCTCAGCCAGAAATCCTGAAGATCACTCAGGACTGAGTTGAAATCCAACTTAGCCCATTAGCTGGAGTTGTTCTTGGTATAGTTCCTGGCTTGTCTCTGTGGCTTGACTTGTAAAAGCAACATGTGGTTCTGTCTACTGATTGATTTGATTCTTAAATCTGTTGTTTTTGTCATCCATTTATGCCAAGTTCCACTGCCTCTCATGTATGATGTTGCGTCTGCATATCCTGGGCAACAGCATCCAGCAAGGCTGAAGTTATCTTAGTGCAGAGTTGTTCTGTGTTTTATGTTGCCTGTCTCTTCTTTTGCATCCACCCACCTCAATATAAACAATCTTATTAATCCGGCAGACACTTTGCTGCATTGTCACAACTTATATAGCGTCTAACATCTAAGGGCTCTTCAAGCTCTACAATCTGAAGTCTTGAAAGCAGTTCATTGGGGAGTAAATGTTAAATCAATAATAATTAGTATTTTTTTGTTGAACTCGGTTTTTTTTTTATCTTTTCTATTTTCATTCAGTCTGAAGATCTTACTCACCAAGAGGAAATTGTGAAACCCTTGCCATATGGTATCTTGACCTCCCCAAAGAGGAACAAGTCCATTAGCTTACCAGGGGGATCCCCTCAGATGAAAGGTAGCTTCTTACACAGGGCAGTTGTTGCTGAAAAGGCAATTGAGAATTCTTCGCCAAAAATGGTAAAAACCAAGGCTATTGCCATTAGTTATCATTAAAATGATGTAGAGTTTGACCAAAGAATGTGTAGTCCACATGCATAAAACAGCTTGGAGTATTCTGCTTCTCTTTGCTGTGTAGGATAATTCTGAAGTCGACAAGTCTTGTTCACAATAGACTTTTGCATTCAACGCCAGAAATCCTCGTGGGTGACCCCTTCTGCTACCAAGCCATAAGTTAAGGTGCATTTAACTGTTCACCATGATGCCAATTTTTCCCTCAGACAGTTTTGAGAAATATATGCTATTTACAAGGAATTTTTTTGTAAAATTAAAATGTTAAAACCAAACGTTTTCGGCTGTTTGCCATCATCAGGGTTAAAAATGACCGTCCGCACGCATCCATGCATATATATCTTATGTAATTCCCGTTGGGAAAAGTTTGGAAACATAAGAAATAACTTGTTTGTTCAGACTGGGGTGGAATTGTTCGATCATTAGCCCCTCGACGATCCTACGTTTATCGAATGTTTGTGCTGAAGAGAGAACGCGCCAAGTGAAAAAATGTGATGGGTTTTCACGCAGGTGTTTTGCAGGTTCAGAGGTGTGAGCAGGATTTGAATGTTCCGCAATTCGCACTGCTAAGTTTCTCACAGTCTCACCAATGCAAGAAACTTAGCAGTGCGAATTGCGCACCTTTTGAAGGGCTAAATCAATATCAAAGTATTAAAACAATTTCCGTTAATGTAAGGCTAACGGAATGAGCGGTAATCGATCGTCTCTGTTTAGAAAATCTTTCTGTGTTAATGTTGACATGGTAAGTGTGACGAAATGTGGTTATCTGAAATGTCAGCATTGCGTCTGTGGTACTAAGAGGAGACTTCGAAAACTGAAAAAGACCATAAGAGTGCCCCCCCCCCCCCCTCCCCTTCCTTACAAAAATTCACGTTTACTTTAGATGCTAAAGGTAAATAGCTGAAATCCACTAGTTGCACAAGACCTCTTGAATGGTGAATAGTAAAAAAAAAAAAAAGGTTTTGAAGATTCAAAGAAAAAATAAGTCTACAGCCCCCATTTTCCCCCCTTCTCTTTATCTGCCTCGGGTACTGTGGCAGACACCAGATTGAAGAGTAATGGTTGAGAACAGTTTCCTTTTTTAAGCAAACAGCAGTGGTTCATTGCTTTTGAATATTATACATTCACTTCTATTTCATCCCAATTCTTCTTTCCTCAGTTTGGTCGATCACCAAAACTTGGGCGACCCAGGAATTCACCTGCTGGTACACATGTCAGAAGAAAATTGCCATTGTCTAAGTACGATGATGATGAAAAGGTAAACTACATAAAGATTATGATAATAGCTATGGAATAATAAAGAATATCCAAATATTCACATTCCAGAGATAACTAGATTTAATAACATTCTAACGCTGAAAAAAAAACAGTTTAGATTTGAACAGAAGTCGTGTACTTTGTATGGAGGTTGAGGCTATGCTTATATACTTCGGTCCTTCACTCCTGTTGCTAAGACCCAGTCACCTGGGCTGCTCTTCTTGTGCTGCCACCTTGTTTCAGCTAGTTTTCTGCCTCTTGAGCTCTCCCTCACTGATACAACTCCAGCTATTGTTGGGCCTCGCCTTCTTCCGTTTGGTAGGATTCAATTTCACTGCCTGGCGTGTGGGTGCAAGACCTCGATTTTCCTAAGGTGCTTCCAGTCCATTGCCATTTACATCTTTGATCTTATTCCGCTGGTCCTCTTCTCACCCCTCTCTGCCACAGTTTTTCATTTGTTGTTTCCGTCCAGGCGTGGCTTATAGCAGATCATATTCAAACACGAATCAGTTTCAAGAGATAGCGACATTTCTTGTTTTTAGGATTATGTGACGATAGCACCCTCACCGAAGAAAAAAAGATTGCTAACTGAACACCAGAAGGACGTAATGCGCAGTAGAAGGTAAACCACATTGCATTTTTCTTTTGTACAATTATTAACTCCAGACCCTTTCATTCATCCAGCCCAATCTCCCCCGAGTGACTGATGATTTTCTGTACGATTGCAGTGCTGTCCCTGTTCTTTACAATGAACTTGACCGATCGCAGGACTGCTCCCAATTTTCTCAATTTACTATAGCATCGCAGGCGCAAATCACGTGAGTGTCAGCCTTGATATATGAACTGATTTTTTGACTCCCTGCAAAGTCTGTTTTTGCATAGAAAGGGAATTTCAGTAAACCTTTCAGTCGTTGAATAAAAATGGAGTAATCTTTTTCTCCAATGAACTTTCGTGCTTGATATAAAATGAAGTTTGTATCTATGCATGCACATATAAAAATCAGGAAAACTAGCAGTTATCGTCATCATCATCATCATCATCATATATACGTGTAACAGGATTAAAACGAATAGAACCACTTGTCTTTTTTTCTGCTCTATTTCGTCTTGTACCTTTGAATTACGAGTAGAGTAGTTTTTCTACATTTTTTATATAGGGACTGCAGCAGAAACAGTTCTTCCTTTTGTTCTTTCCATAGTCCCGACTCAACCCCTAGCAGTACTCCGGGTAAGTTTTTTATGCGCATTAGTTTAAGAAGAGCCCCAATTTTGCTATGCTGGAGGTATGAATAATGTTTTCTTTAATTGTCTTGGTTTTAGATGAGGAAAAAGATCAGCGCATAGAAAACAAATCAACATACGAGAGTGACACGACAAAAATGGAAAAGTGCGAGATCGACTCTATTTCTGACGATTTGGACGATAATGAAGAAGAAACTGGTAATCAACGCGTTGATTGTTTTGGCGGGGATAAAGCTGAAGATGTTAAAATAATGGAAACAGAAGTGGAAGAGCAAAGCTCTGTTTTACTCGGGAGAGACGTTAGCATGTCGAGTAGTGAATCATCTGGAAACTCTCACGATAGAGATATCGAGGATGCAATCAACACCGAGAATGAACCATCAACAGGCAATGAAGAAAGCGAAGCTGCTTCACCGGACATCATACCCTCATCACAGACGTCAAGTTTTGAATCTCCGTTTCAGTGCCTTCGACAAGTGTCGGTTCCGCTGTCGAGCATTTTACCCAGTTCTTTTGATTCTCTGTCAAAGAAGGAGAACGATGAAAAAAGAGAACTAGAAAAACAACTGCAGGAGACAAAGGTTACAAGCAAGGACAAGGTAATTGAAACATTTGAAGAAAGTAGCGAAACAGGTGTAGCTGATAAATGTGAATCCCAAGTGAAAAAGGAGGAACCAGCTGTGTATTTAAGCAAAACGATAGTTTCCCCAGTTGCTGGTAGAACTAGAAGAAAACTGCAACGAAAAACTGAATTGGAAAAGACACTTTCTCAGACAGAGTCAGAAGACGAGGCTACAAAGCAAGAGATCATTCAACTAGTGCCAGACAGCGATGATGACAGCGATGATAACAAGCTGCTGAACCAAAGATTGCAGGACTTTCACGAGACGGAACCTCCTCTCCAGTCTCCTGAAAAAGCTGCTGAACCAAAGATTGCAGGACTTTCACGAGACGCAACCTCCTCTCCAGTCCCAAGCGTGATGAATAAGTTTCTCCGTCCGTTGTCAGCCGGTGGAAGCCCGTGTCGCGTCACTTTGCGCGGGACACATTCACCCGGAGTTTCTCCAACAACTGGAATCCTGAAGAGGTGGCCTGGAAACAAGCAGTCCGTCGACTCTCCATCACCACCCAACAAGGTAGAAATGAGTATTCTTCTGTTCTGAAAATTACATCAATTATGTTTCTAGCTTCAATGTTGTCCGCTGGTTTTGACTACTCCGACCTCCAGCTGCATGGTCGGCTTCGTTGTCGTTATGCATTTCAGTCGGATTCACTCTTTAAATGTTTCTGCAGTGAGGAACTCGGAAAGAAATGATTTTTTTTCTGACGGTTAACGCAAACGACAAGTTTGCAAACAATGCAAACAGCAAAATAAATTTAGTGGTCGTCTTCTAACAAACAAGTTTCCAAAATGGCGTACAATGTTATTCTTGTTATTTCTTCAGATTAGGCGAGTATCCTTTGCTCTTCCTGTTAAAGATAACATTTGCAAAGATACTGAAAAGAATTCATCAGAAGCAGGCAACTCAACTCTGCAAGTTAAGACGTCAAATTCCTCGCCATTTACAGCAGTGAAACAGGTAATTTACAGTACAGATCAAACTGGAAATTGTCCATTTAGATTTTGAAGTTCGTTGACAAAATGTGCAACCGGCGCTAGTCTTTAAATAATCAAGACCAATTTTTCATGCAACAGTAAGCTCAAATAAGAGGGCAACATTCCCGTAATGAATTTTATACGGTTTTTTGGTCAAGCATAAGACATTAATTGACGCATATTCTATATGAACATAATTCAAACAAGCACAGTTGTACCAAGAACACGATACCGCAACATCATAAATACTTTTGTCCTTTGGCCATTTCAATTTCAACAGGAAAAGAAAACAAGCGGTTACAAACATTTTCATTTTATACTTGACGTTTCGTATGTTGCAGCATACATCATCAGAAGTGACGGTTAAAAAACTGTTACACAGAATTTTAAAAAACTAGGGCGAGGAACTGGTGACTAGTTAAAAGTGTGATAACAAAATCGTAACTTCCGGATACCGCAAACATTGTGGCGTCTTTTAATGCAGTTACCTTTGCTATTAAAAATGCGGTCAGTACTCTTTTCCGTTTTTTAGCCTCTTGTTCAAAGTTTTTGCTCTTTGGAATCATCAACCCCACGATCGCCAGATTCGGAGATCAGCAATGCTTTTATTATCTGTTTTATCCTGTTCAGTATAGCGACGTTTCTTTTGTGGTTTTAGCGGCGTTCGTTACCTGCAAGCGGAGACCTGTCTTCATGTCAACCAGGAGGCTGCATGTTCCCGGAACTAGTATCTTGTACGGTTCCTGTGGAGCAGATCCTTCCCAGCATACTGACGATGTCCTGGTCACGTGGTATGGGTCACTTGGTGCGTGCGCAGAACATCCACACCATTGGGAACTTGTCCGCGCTTAGAGAAGATCAGGTAATAAAAAGCGCTCCCTGCCTTTGATTATGTCCCACCGTTAAAACTTGTCGGACAGGCCCGGGTTGCTCAAAGCGTGGTTAGCGCTAACCAGCATTGAATACCATGGAAACCTATAGGTTTTGATACCTCTTAACCAACGTTAGCGCTAACCAAGCTTCGAGCAACCGGAGCCAGGTTTTAACGCCGTTCGACTCGGGTCCTTTAAAGGGAACCTCCACTAAAACAACAAAATACCTTTAATCCACAGAACATAATGTCTACAATTAAAATTGTTCAAAATTTTTCAAATGAAAGCGTTTATATTCGAAAAAATGTTGTTGTTTTAGTGGGGGTTCCCTTTAGGAGCGATTTTTAAACGACTCTCTAAGGTTCCGTGATTGAGATATTCTTGGATTATTTTTATTTATTATTTTTCTTTGGATTATCTCCGGTACAAGCGCATATAATGATTGTACTTTGCATACATGTCACACTGTGTCACAAGGTGTCCCCTCAAGCCTAAGAACATCATAGACCTTTTTGCGGATGCGGTCGTTCTGATTTCAGTTGTTTCAAATATCTATTATGGAATGCTCAGGGGGCAAATACATATTCATTTGCCCCCTGAGCATCCTATTATGTCTTTCTGCAAAAAGGTCTATGTATGACCTTTTGTTTGGGTTCTGGTTAAGCTCATGGCCACTTTGTGGCGTTTACACTAAGTAATGTGAATCTCATCTTGAAGATGTATTGGACAACCCTTGTATTTTTAGCCAATGAAACTGGCGAGCGGTGACTGTCGCTCTCATGCTCAGTTTTCCCGCGCTTTGCGCCTGCTGTAGTTTCTTTGCGTTATGACTGACAAACTTAATTGTGTTGTGATTGGCCAATGGAATCACTTCGGGATTGGGTTTACTCAATCAAGGCAGATTTATATAATCAACTCTCGATGGAACGGTGTCACTGTAAAGGCCTACTGCTCTAAGTTCTAGTTTCGCCTCATTTCTAGTTGATATTTAATCCCAGTTGCCATTTATTCCTGATGCACGAGGTTTTCTTTCCAGGTGAATAATTTGCCGATCAAATCACCTAAAGTATTAACTCTGAAGAGAGCCTTAAGAAGGTTTCACCAAACGCAGAAAGGGAAGAATTCTAAAGCGCTGGTGAAAGCCCCTTTAAAGGTCTCTTTTAAAGAAGCTCATGAAATTAAAGAAGGTAAGGTTTTGGTAACTTCGAAATTTCCTGTTATGCAGTAGCGAAAACACATCTCCACTGTAAGTGTACAAATCCTTCATAGCTTTTTCTGTTCCGTAACCTCAGGCAATGATGTTAAGATTTTTGTAAAAAATTTCCTCGACTCTGCTGTTATTTCGTACCTTGTCGAAGCTTTCTTTTGTCTTCTTGTTATCATAGATTCCATCTTCCCTGAGCATCCTCAGCTTCAAAACGAGGTAGTTGATGAAGAAGCTGTTGGTGGTAAAATTGAATTCCCAGTTATCGGAAATTTCATGCCAGATCAGGCTAAGTCAGATGACCAGTTGAAGTCGTGCGAACCTGAGTTTGAAGTTGATTCTGACGAGAGGATGTCTCGCGAGCCTGACAGAGTTGCAGACTTGCAAAATGAGAACACCGCTGCTCCTACAAGTTTTGACAAAGATGAAAGAGATTCATCCAGTGAGGTCGAGGCCACGGACAAAGGAGAGGCACTCACCCCACCCCTTCCTGTGAATGACACTGATGCAAATGAGCTAATCGGCGACGGTTTGACTCCACGAAGAGACACTTGTTCTTGGCCAACACGGCTATTTACTAGCGGAGAAGAGACTACTAGTTGCATAGAAACGGAGGAAATACTCTTAACTGATGAGAACAAAGAAAGCGACGAGAAAAATCAGGAAACAGAACTTTGCGACAAGGAAACCAACATAAATGGACTTAAAGGATTGACATTACCAGCTCTGTCAATTGCTTATGAAAGTGTAGACCCCAATAAGGTGGAAAGTGTTACTGATGTTGACAAAACTGAAAGAGAAAAGTTTTGTTACTGTTTGCGTTCCTTGAAAGAGCTTGCCTCACCAGAAGTCTTGCGCGAACTGTCGACTGAGGAGATTTTCGAAGCGCATCAGAACTTGACGGAAGTGATGTCAATTGTTGTTCAGGCTCTGAGAGGGCATTGTCGATAACTAAAATATGATAAACGATCAGTTACAGTTGAAGCTTTGAATATCAGCGGAATTGTCTTCCCATATAGGCCTAAAGCCAAAAATGTGCCAAATATTTTATTCGTAAATTCTTTTATTTTCCAGAAATGACAAAATATGGAAACATGTTAAGTGAAATTATCGTTTGGAGATTTTTAATGGTTTTTCACCCGGGAAATGAGTAATGGTTTATTAAGTTTTTGAGTATTGTATATGTGCAACAAAGTTTTAGTTCCTTTATATTGTAAAGTTTGGCTGTACGTAAAATACAATAAAGTTCTGTTAAATTAACACTGATACTTGTTTGCTAAATTATGTTATATAATACACGGAATGGGCTATTTGCAGCAGGAGATCACAAGGTAAAAAAATCTCCACACTGGAGAGCAAATTGCGCACTGGGACATCTAAAACAAGCAACTTTATTTAAATTTTCTTTGTTTTAGATGTCCCAGTGCGCAATATGCTCTTTTGTATCGAGGTGATCACTAGCTGCAAACACCTTATGTTTTAGAGAGGACGAGCGGAAGGAATTCCGAAAATCGTGTGAGCTGAAGGTTTTCGGAAGTGGGCGGAGGCTCTTTATGTTGCCCGCGGAACCGGGTGGAAATCACCGCGTTTCTAAGGGTCATTTTGCATTGTTTTATAGAGTACTTCAAATAGTATCTCTCTTTGAATGCAGTGTTTCACTTTGAAAATGTCTTGCTTTGTGCATATTATTGACTTAGAAATGACATCGAAAGACATTTCGTTGGGAAATCGCACTCTCAACTACTGATGCAGGATGATTTGTGTTTAGCTGTGAATTGAACGAGGCGGTCCGTATTGCAAAAAAAAAAAACTCTCTAAGGCCGCTCTCGAAGACCTCGGGCACAACTTTTCCCAATACGGACATCTTCGGTGAATAACATTTATGTACCCAATTTGATTGGCTCTGGGGGTCATTAGAGGATCGAAGCACAGATGACGTCTTCGTTGTTTCTTCATTTTGTAAATCAAATAGATTCCATGTTTTGTAAAAGTACGCCCACGTGACGACGACGAGGGCCGTGATGACGTCATGCGAAAATGCGCTCAGCATTCATTTCAAGACGTCCTCGCTTTTAAAATGTACATCAACTGCCCACAGTTTTGCTTGCGATTTCTGGGGTTGAATAGGCTCCCTAACGTCGAAATCTGTAAAGAAGTGATATCAGTGACGCGCACACTTGCAGGGCTTTCTTCGCCCCCAAACCCTGAAGACGAGGATTGGGACAGTATGCGTGCCATGTTCCCAAGCTCTCGCTCTTTCCGAGTTAAAGTGGAGGAAAATGGTGAGGCCCTTTGAACGTACATAACGATTACTGGTGCGTACCTGAGCACGAAATCTCAAGAGAGACCCTGTAGCTTTCCAGACGCGGTCTCTGATTGCAGAGCGAAACAATAAATGATACAACAGAAACAATGCACCTATTGTAGCCCCGATGACAAAGAAAGCTACAGGTCATGGGGACCAATGAAAATAGCAGTCTGGGATAGCTAAAGGATTACTCAATCTCTTGTACTCGGTTGGTTGGGAATCATCAATTTACCCAACCCTGGAATTCGACTCGATTTCCTGATATAGTACCTATCACTGATTGGTCGAGACCCCCAAAACGGTTCAGTCACACCTCAAAGGGAGAGTTTCACTTCTCTGCGCATGGGCAAATGTCATGTAAGCCCAATTAATTCCATTGTTATTGAAACAATCAAAAGCACTGATGCAGGAAAAGGAAACAATGCCATAGAAGTGTAATTACTCATTGGAATTACTTTTGGGTTATGAACCTATTGTATGCCAATAGATAACTCGTGCGTAGAATAAAATGTTCGACCCGTACAATAAATTCGAGGCCAAAATTAAATTTGATATTTTCTGTGTAAACGCGCAGTATCCTTCACCAAATTTAGGCCTTAGTCATTCAGTGTATTTGCTGTAACACTCTCAGTGATAAATGAACATCATCTGGTTCAGTAAGAAACCGTAAAATAGGCCTTTTACAACAAACGATCACATAGTACAAAATCCGCCATGCTGGAGGGCAAGCTCATTATTATTCCCCCACTGGGACATTAAAACAAAGAGACCTGAACCAGTCAAGCTTGACTTGCCTTTGTTTTATTCTCTCTTTTTGAATTGCCCATAATACACTTTGTTTGCCCCCCAAATTTTGCATAAACCATTGTTTTCAAATGCTCTTGGGAATATGCAGTGTGCCCAAGAGCATTTGAAAACAATAGTTTATGCCAAATTTGGGGGGCAAACAAAGTGTATTATGGGCAATTCGAAAAGAGAGAATAGCGAATTTTGTACCATGTGATCGTTTGTTGCAAAAGGACAATCTCCACCCCAGAGCTCTTCTCTTGACTGAGGGAGAAAAGAGCTCTGGGGAACCCTGAAACAAAGTTTGTCCGTGAAGAACAATCGGAAGCGTCTCTAATTGGTGCATTCATGTTAGCGCGAGGAGTGAGCAGGCGCCGTAATGTTCCAATAGCCAGTTTCTGGCTATAAGAACGCTGCGGCGCATGTTCTCCTGCATAGAGTTTCCCAAAGCTTTGGGTCGATCCAAGGCTCTGGTGACGAGAATGGCAAAAGGCCTATTTACAACCGCTAGCGCCAAAGCTTAGACATGCGCAAAACCGTGAAATCGTCCCAGTACGGCGTGTGTTTGTGCGTAATGGCGTGCGTTCGTGGGAGGTTGGTGTTACATCGTCACAGCCCTGCCGTGCACTTTCCTCGTCATAATTATTCATCTGTTGAATTTTTCATGTGGAACTGAAAGGTTATAGGTGAAGAGCATGAAACTGACATTTTTCATTTCAAAAACAGCATTTCAAGATCAGTTTATATTTTACCACCAGCGGAAAAACGGGTAGGATACGAAAATACTGGCATGGGGTCAACTAGATCACAGCGGGAACTTCATAAACAAAAAACAAGGAAGTTTACTTTTTATTACTTTCAAATTTGAATCCAGATTTGATTACCAAGAGTGCATCTTACGTCTCAGTTTAGCCAATTCAGGTAAACGATGCAGTTTACAAAGGCGAATGATTTGTTTGTATGCCAAATTATTGTGATCAGAAATTAAATCATGATCCATTTTGACTTATTCCTTTGGTTAGCGTTCAGATGTATCAGTCAAACGAAGAGTTAAATTTTGTCTCCAATGTAAGTACAATGCCGTTAACTGAATGTGAATTAGATGTCATTTCCGTCCTGCTAAAACTACTGGTACATTTTGTTAACTTCTTTATCTAAAACAATGAATTACAAGACTTGGATAATTGGAATGTTTGTCGTACGTTTGTTTTGTTTTTTTCACAGTTCTGTGCGTCAAAACCTGTCAAAAATTGTAAACAAGTAATAAAGCGATTTGTTTCGGTTTCTAAAATAATGTTCATTTCTTGATCGAAGATTGTGATTCTTTAAACAAGTCCCGCCAGTTTCCTTGGTAGACAAAAAGGGAGTATATATATGATTTGATTGTAATGGCTGAAGGCAGTGAAAGTGAGGCAGAGCCGGTGAGACTTTGGTTGGAATTGATATTTTAGTTTCTGCAAAGTGTGAGTTTGTTCTTTTACAGGCCATGAAATGTTTTAGCAGAATTGCATGCAAGCGATGTAGGTTTATTCTTCTTTACTGTTGAAATGTTTCCTAGTTGGACACGCGGGACCTTCACTATAAACTGGTTGAAAACATAGTGCTAAATTTAATTGCCGCCCTTGAATTTCTTTACGGGATGAAAATCTTCAATGGAGAATCGCCAGTCAGTTATAGTTTCGTCATCGGCAATGGGCCCTCCTAAGTATTGAGAGATATTGCTTGTTCAGTCAATAAAAGAGGTATCTTATAACTCGGCTATCCGAAATTGACTCAAAATCTCTATTTTCTTCCTAAATCTATTGACTTGTCAAGTTCGATAAAGAAAATTACAAAAGGATCATAAGTATGCGACCGATTTCCTATATAAAATATATATTGACGTTGAGGTTCGTTGCGCTCCTTGTCGCATTTAATACGTAGAGA
>OX421451.1:1758032-1765532 GCA_949126865.1 Montipora capitata
GGCGAGTTTCCAGAAGTAGGACAATCACTCGCATTAATTTATGTCCAATGAAACTTGAAAGGTGGTAGTATTAATTATCCCGGCTTACCACTCACATCTCGGCCCAGAAGTTTAAGTTATTCTCTCTTCTTTGCTGTTTTGTTCGTTTTTATCTATAGGTGAGGCTGGATGGACAAGATATACGCTTTCTCGATCGCCGCTGGCTTCGTCGACAGATTGGAATAGTACACAGGAATCCGGAGTTCTTTAACACTTCAGTTGCTGTAAACATTGCTTTTGGAAGAGATGGATCAAGAAGGAATGAAATAGAGCAGGCGGCAAAGGATGCAGGAGCACACGAGTTTATCATAGCCTTACCCCATGTGAGTTTGTTTTCTTCGTTTCTCATATACAATTAATATCAACTACACCATGAAAAATCTATGCGCCCTAAGATAATTCTCTTCACAGTCAACGCATTTTCCATTTTAACTTAAAAATCTCATTTTTAAGGAGTCATAAAACTAAAAAAGACCAGACGTCGTTTGTTCCGCGGCCTGTTTAGTGAGATGCAATGATTCCTTCAAAACTGGAACGACAAGTAGTCTGTGACGTCATCTCTGGGACATACCCGTGCCTCTCATTATCTCAGTCGGCCTTGGCTCAAACGTCTGCCAATTTTGTCACCTTTCTGCAACTTGTGCAGCCTGTTAGCAGCAAAATCGTGGGGATTAACTTAAATTATTAAGTTTTCAACCTCGGTTAATGAATTTCTCGTGCTCTGATTGGTTTACTCAATCTCGGTTATCAGCTTATATGCCTTAGTTTGACCTTATAAGGCAAATGATTGCGCTTAACGAAATTTCTCTCTGATTAAATTTAAAAAAAACTCATTTTTGTGGAAAGTTTGTTTTTGTGATGATCCTGCGTCTGTCTGACCCACAACATCGCATCTTCATCAAGTTTTTTCGACTTTGCTCGGATTTTCTTGCTTTTTTCGCTGGTATTTCGAACTTCCAAACTTTTGGAGTTTAAGGACTTTAATAAAACAATTATTCCATTCGCGCTTGTTGGATATGAGACTGGTTATAGACAACTCGGCGCTACGCGCCTCGTTGGCTATTTACCATCTCATATCCAACGCGCGCTCATGGAACAATTGTTAAATATTCGTTTTATGGTGCTCAAATTTAACTTCTGGAAAAAAAAATGGTTAGGCACATTTTAAACTGAGTTGTTTTATTTTTTTTCCCAGGGATATGAAACCGTTCTTGCAGAAAACGGATCACCGCTGACAACACATCAGAAACATCTGCTGGCGCTTGCGCGTGCATTGATTAGAAAGCCCCGGATATTGTTGTGGGAAGAGGATTTGTCATTTATTGATGGCTCCGCTTTCAACGTTCTCATTAGATGTTTGGATAAGGTGTGTATAAAAAATCAAATTATTTAATGGCAAGGAAATTCATTTAACTAGATTCAAATCACAGGAGCGTTCTTCACAATCTGTTCGCGCAGAGTGATGACGATAGTATTCTCAGGCGACCTTGTTCTTTTTTTTCTGAAACTCGGCAGCTCTTTCGCCTGTCTCGTGCTTTCCAAACTTTCTTCATGCATCTATATTCATAAAGCTGTCTACCATAAACATGTAGGTAATAAAGATGACAGTTTTAGAGCAATCGTCTCGTTCTGATTGCAGGCACGTCAAGGTCGCACCACAGTCATCTCAACCAGTCACGTGTCTGTAGCTCGCATTGCTGACGTCATTGTTGTTCTTCACAAAGGGGAGATAATAGAGCAAGGAAGCCCACTGGAACTGATGATGTCGGGAGACGCATTTAGATATGTGTCAACGCTACAGGTTATTGCTTTTCGTGAGACGCATATTGTTACTACCTAATAACCTCGTTCTCAGGGCCCAGGTGGCAAAATGTATTTAAAATTTTCGGAATTTATTTTAACTAAATTATCTCTATTCCTTTCCTTTTTATGATCGGTAGGAAAAGATTACCGAAAAATCCTCGCTTTTATGTTTCAGTACTTCGAGTCGCAAAGCATTTACAAAGATAGAGTACTGAATACTGGTGAGACAATTTTCGATTTTTCATGTGGAGCCTTTATTACTGTTGCAATTATATATCATGAGAACAGTTCTTACTCAGCTTCTTGTGATGAATTTTTAACTTTGATGTCCGGCAGGGATATTGCCTACGGCCAAAGATATCGATGAACGGGCAACAATGGAAGGGAATTTAAATTTGGGGGAGACTCGAAAGCAAACTGAAAGTCAAGTAAAAGGCTTCGTGGATGAGATTCGTCAGAAGATCCAAGACAAGGTTAGTTACTTTGTTCACATGATGGAAATGATGCACAAGTTCACAATAAAAAACATTGTTAAGTTACGAGTATTACCTCTCACCTTCTTAACGAGCCTCAAATTGAAATCAATAAACCCGCTCGGAAATGACATAATACAGGGATCATCAAAACCCATAAGGCGAGGTGTTAGGGGAATGACCTGTTCTGTCATTTTTCTAGCGTTATTAAACTTTAACGACAAAAACACTGTTTTAAGGAGCAATCCCAGGCACTTACTTACAAGTACGACAAGAAATAGTATTCCTCATCGTCTGGAAAGGTAAATAAAGCTTTAGAATGTCGCGTCAGTGCGAAAAAAGCGCGTATATAGTCTTCTAAACAATAAAAAGTTAGCTACTCAAATGATCTTAAACTTCTTTATTTCAGTTAAACGAGGGAGAAGCCGCGTACAAAATGATCAGAATGCAGCTGCAAGACTTGCCACTCCTGTTAGCTGGTGCTCTCGGAGCCGCCATTACAGGGATGATTGCCCCAGGCCTCTCTTTTCTGTTTGGGGAAATACAAAAGGTAGCGTTGGGCGATTTAGCCTGATTCTTAGACGGGTCCAGGTCGGTCGTGTCACGTGCTCTTTTTCCTTTCCCGATTTTCCCGACGGGAAAAGGAGTGCGTGACACGAGCGACCTGGACAGCTTGAGAATCAGGTTATCGGCGATTGGACTTTCAGGGACTTTCGTCCCAAAGTCCAACGAAGTAGCGATTTCACTTCGTTATCGTGAAGCTTAAGCATAACAGAATCTCTCCCAACAAAAGGTTACCGCAAGTCTAACCCATCTTTTTTTTCTTGATGCTTATAAGACAATCCTTGTTACATTCGCCATATTTGCGACGTCGATGATACTTGCCTTTTCTTTTGGTTTCTGATATTAATTATCTTGTCACAGATTCAAGCAATGGCTTTCTTCTCACCAACATATTTTTTGCAAAATTTACTAATACGATTTGCAGGCAACGTTTTTGCTAGTTTTAAGGATTTGAAAGTGAGCTGCAATAGCGCAACACCATCCATATAAAATAATAACTGCTTTGTATTTCTTCTCAGTTTATGAACGACCCTCTGAGGGTGGCTCGTGAAGGTCCGTTCTGGGCAAGCATGTTTGTTGTGCTTGGAATAGTGGTAGGGTTTGGAGGAACGATAGAGGTAGGACAATCTCGCCTTGAAGCCAACAAACCGAATTAGTCGAAAAGCTATTTAACCTTCGACAACGTATCCCTGGGACATGCACCCGCAACATTTTCATGTGTGTGCACATGTTGTGATTTTGTCCCTGCTACTTGTCCCTGCTACACTTCCCTGCTAAATGTCGCCTCAGTGTGCACTACACAAGTTTTTCGTCGCTGCGCATGTCCCTGCAACATGATCCCTCGTATCTCAGCACCTTTAAGGAAGCAGGCGACGTACAACTTTAACTTTGCGTGCTATCACTATTTAACAATTAGACGCGTAGCCCGCAAGGGCGAATCGAGGCGAACCCAAATGGGCTATTGACCCGTTGCCCTTGAGGGCGAAGGGTCTAATTGTTTTAGTATCATCCAACTAGTGGGACAGGAAAGACAACAATAAAATTAGCAAATGCAAGTTGAAGAAATATTTATTTTGGGAATAAAACGAAAGAGAGCGTCGCGCTTTTCGCTACTCGAGGACTATTACTGATAGTCCTCTAGTAGCGCAGCCAATTAAAATGCAGGATTTGCATTAGTCCACTAGTTGGGTGATACTAAAATATTAGTAACACTTGCATTAAAAAACCCTAACAATTTAGATTAAGGCCTCGAAACGTTTGACCATAAAGCCACGAAAAGCTCGCTTTGAGTTCCACTCTCCATTGCCATCTAGACTGAACCAGGAGCCCATACTTATGGGCTCCTGACTGAACCAATTGTCGATGTCGCAAAAATACAATTATCCAGTTGCTTTGGTTAAGTCTTTAAAACAAAAGACCTTATTTTCATATCCTACATTTTTTTAAAGTCATATTATTCTAAATAGTTATTTGTAAGCTAGTAATATGGTAACTTCGGTAACTGTGACCTTCCAAATTGCAACCTTCTATGAGAGGATTTAAGCCGATGGCACTAATCTCACGTATGCCTCCAAAAACCCTGAGGAGCTGTTTTCATCATTGACTCATACACGATCTAAGTCTAAGTCTAATATAAGTCTTAATGTCCTCAAGACCAAGTGTCTGTTTACAGGCACAAGACATAAAATCTCTAAGCTCCCTAGTGAACCGCACATATGCCTCGATGGACATTCAATTGAAATAGTTAATACTTACAAATGCTTAGGCGTTCAGGCGGATGAAACACTCTCGTGGGAAGCTCATATCTCTGACGTCGTCGGTAAAGTTGCAAAAGTACTTGCTGCCCTGAGGAGGCTAAGACCGATATGTCCCCAAAGTACCCTAGTTACAGTCACTGATTCTTCCACATCTTGATCATTGCAGCGCTGTGTGGGGCTGAATCGGTAATGGCCTCAGCTAAAAACGAGAGAAGTTACAAAACAGGGCAGCACGCATAATAACAGGGTACAATTGGGATGTTAGATCTGCCCAGAAGCCTCGCTGACACGTGATAAACAAATGAAATATTTAATGTTCAAGACAGTAAATAACTTTGTACCCGAATACCTGTCTGATAAATGCGCCAGTGTAAATACCATTCACAGACGTAATCTTCGGGACGCCCAACACAACCTGTTTATTCCGCGGCCGAACACTGAGGCCCTCAAAAAGAGTTTTCGTCGTAGGGGCGCAATTACATGGAACAGTCTGTCAGCGGAGCCTAAGCAGGCCACTACTCAAAAAAGTTTTTGTTCCGCTAGTGTATATTAGAAATTACTTAATTTTTAGCGTTTCATATAAGATTTTTTAACAAAGCCCATAATTTTTAAGTGTTAGCTTTGTTAGTGCTATTTAGAAGACCACTTTTTAGTGATAAGGACTCCGTGGTTAAATAAAGTTATTATTGTATTATTATTATTATAATTATTACCTACTTTTCAGAAATATATGCTTGGTTATGCAACTGAAAAGTTGAGAACGAGATTGCAGAAGATGGCATTTGATACAGAAGTGAATAAGGTATGCATACGTTATGCAACTTTCTTGAAAACTAATGTTATTTTTATGTAGGTGGGAAGGATCGTCAAATTTTGTGAATGATTGACTGATTTAATGGCATATTTTATCTCTTCCTTTGCAGAACTCATTTCCTCAATTTCCAGGGACCACTGATGGTTTGTCTTCATTTCCTGGGATTGGCGGAAATTTGCCTACAATGCCTCAGTCGTTTGGGTTAACACCCACCAACATACAAAGCGTATCCTCGCAATTGCCGGTTTCTGTGAGTGAAATTCCATCTTCTACGGGACTTTCAGGAATAACTGGGCTACCAAGTGGAATTCCAGGAATACCAACTGGCATTCCAGGGATACCATCAGGAATTCCATCTTCTCAAGGACTTCCAGAAATAACAGGCCTACCAACTGGAATTCCATCCTCTCAAGGACTTCCAGCAATAACAGGCCTACCAACTGGGATTCCATCCTCTCAAGGACTTCCAGCAATAACAGGCCTACCAACTGGAATTCCATCCTCTCAAGGACTTCCAGCAATAACAGGCCTACCAACTGGAATTCCATCCTCTCAAGGACTTCCAGCAATAACAGGCCTACCAACTGGAATTCCATCCTCTCAAGGACTTCCAGCAATAACAGGCCTACCAACTGGAATTCCATCTTTTGAAGGACTTCCAGCAATAACATGCCTACCAACTGGAATTCCATCCTCTCAAGGACTTCGAGCAATAACAGGCCTACCAACTGGAATTCCATCCTCTCAAGGACTTCCAGCAATAACAGGCTTACCAACTGGAATTCCATCTTCTCAAGGACTTCCAGCAATAACAGGCATACCAACTGGAATTGCAGGGATAGCATCAGTAATTCCATCCTCTCAAGAACTTCCAGGAATAACAGGCCTACCAACTGGAATTCCATCCTCTCAAGGACTTCCAGCAATAACAGGCCTACCAACTGGAATTGCATCTTTTGAAGGACTTCCAGCAATAACAGGCCTACCAACTGGAATTGCATCTTCTGAAGGACTTCCAGCAATAACAGGCCTACCAACTGAAATTCCATCTTTTGAAGGACTTCCAGCAATAACAGGCCTACCAACTGGAATTGCATCTTCTGAAGGACTTCCAGCAATAACAGGCCTACCAACTGAAATTCCATCTTTTGAAGGACTTCCAGCAATAACATGCCTACCAACTGGAATTCCATCCTCTCAAGGACTTCCAGCAATAACAGGCTTACCAACTGGAATTCCATCTTCTCAAGGACTTCCAGCAATAACAGGCATACCAACTGGAATTGCAGGGATAGCGTCAGTAATTCCATCCTCTCAAGGACTTCCAGGAATAACAGATCTACCAACTGGAATTCCATCCTCTGAAGGACTTCCAGCAGTAACAGGCCTGCCAACTGGAATTGCAGGGATAGCGTCAGTAATTCCGTCCTCTCAAGGACTTCCAGCAATAACAGGCCTACCAACTGGAATTCCATCTTCTCAAGGACTTCCAGCAATAACAGGCCTACCAACTGGAATTCCATCCTCTCAAGGACTTCCAGCAATAACAGGCCTACCAATTGGAATTCTATCCTCTCAAGGACTTCCAGCAATAACAGGCTTACCAACTGGAATTGCAGGGATAGCATCAGTAATTCCATCCTCTCAAGGACTTCCAGGAATAACAGGCCTACCAACTGGAATTCCATCTTCTCAAGGACTTCCAGCGATAACAGGCCTACCAACTGGAATTGCATCTTCTGAAGGACTTCCAGCAATAACAGGCCTACCAACTGGAATTCCATCTTCTCAGGGACTTTCAGCGATAACAGGCCTACCAACTGGAATTCCATCTTCTCAAGAACTTCCAGCAATAACAGACCTACCAACTGGAATTGCAGGGATAGCATCAGTAATTCCATCCTCTCAAGGACTTCCAGGAATAACAGGCCTACCAACTGGAATTCCATCTTCTCAAGGACTTCCAGCGATAACAGGCCTACCAACTGGAATTTCATCTTTTGAAGGACTTCCAGCAATAACAGGCCTACCAACTGGAATTGCATCTTCT
>OX421451.1:1770532-1803032 GCA_949126865.1 Montipora capitata
GGTAATTTTTTTTTTGAAAACAGATTGAATTATCTTATCAGTGTCCAGTAATTTGTTGTAAACTAGTGTTTTAATAGGCCCAATATTATTTTGCTTTAATTTTCTACAGCGTCTTAATGACAGTATTGTTTGGTTCCTACGCCACAACCAGCACTCGGGCTCCAACGCATGCGTCTGAAGACACTGGTGACTCACTGAACAGACTCTTTGATGACCAAGCAACGGACATCAAAGACCACATAGGAGATAAGATGGTAACTCTTGGCGGCTGTTATATCTCATCAAACAATTTAAAGTTAAATGTAATCTTTTGCATGGGCCTATCAAGTAAACTCTTCCAATTCATTAACGATGCAGTTATAACTCTGAAAAAAACATCGGTCAGAGAAGGAAGCGACTGCGCATGCCAGGGAAAAAGCATAGGGCGGCGAAGGGGCGCTTCTCGCCGCCCTGGTACATTTTAATTGATTTTTTTGTTTTGGCCCCTGGAAACGTTCCTGTCCCCCCCAATATTTCTCCCTGGGCCTCCGAGGATGGGAAAAAACGTTCTATAAAGTATAACGCTGTTGATTCGCCGTTTTGGTAAGTCTGATTTAGGAGGCCTTGTGGCTCTCTGTTTTGGGCGCTTGCTTTTGAGATCTGGAGATCCCGGGTTCAATACTCGTTCTGACCAATTCTCAGCCTCCGACCTGTTGGGATTCATAAAGGGGCGTTGTCACGCTATTTTAAGTCAAACTTCAAAAACTCCAAAAGACGTCTTTGCATCAATGAAGACCAAAAAATACTGATGCTGTAGTTTTGTTACTAATAATCATTGAAGTGCACTGAAGCTATTCTTTATTGTTTGAGGCCAAGGGTGGAGGGGATGGAAATGGATTGAAACTTGGAAAAACTGAAGTTTGGAGACGATGTCTTCAGAAAGTCGCCAAAAATTGAATACCATTAGCCATAAACACAATTCATATCTTGTCAGTGGGTTGTCAGGAATCTTGTATGTGAGCTCAAGTATTAAATTAGATTTTTACCCCGTTTTGACCTAAAAACAGCAAATTTAGCATGACAGTGCCCCTTTAAGGACGGTGCCTACTATTTTTATTGCGCATACGTTCTGTGCATCTCCAGATACTCGGATTTCCTATCGGTGATGTTTACTAATGCAGGGATATTTTTGCGCGGTTTAAAACTTTGCAGAGAAAGGAGATCTTCGTAAGTACTCTTGGTATCCAAAAAGAAAATTGGGGATGGCCATGCATTCTTTAGAGATAATTGAGCTTCAATTTGAGAAAGAACGCCATACATTGCTTTGTATTTTAGAGCTTCTTACAAATATTGTTCATGAATTATCTTCGAAAAATGCGTGGTTACCCCCAATTTTCTTTTTGGATTTCAATAACATTTGTTAAGATCTAGCTTTCCTGCATAATCATAAATCGGGGGCAAAAATACCTTTGAATTATTAGGCACCGTCCTTAAAGTTATTGCTCTGGCCGTTTCATTGGGAACTCAATTTAACTCAATTGAATTGTTTTCAAAGGGTGAGGTGAAGGGAGATTTAGATTTTGAACACGTGGAGCTGCCAGACCCCCTCCATAAGGGCCCTCCGTTACTGAGCCAACTAAACATAAAGGTCAGCGGAGGACGGACGTTAGCGATTGTTCAGTTGGACGATGACAAATTAAATCCACTTGAACTTCTAGTGGAGCGATTTTATGACCCTGCCAAAGGAGCCCTGGTGCGTATTGATTTGATCAATATACTTTACTGATTTCAAACGATTTTTGTAGGTCTCTTTACAAAACATTTACTATCACTAAAGCAAAAGTAGTAACTTGTTATGGTTAATAAATGGGACAAAGCTCGTGAAATGACGAGCGTCAGGCAGAAAATTTCGTTTTGCCAAAAACATAGAACAATGTCTCAAAAAGAGATAAAAATGTTGCAATAAAAAAAAAGAATTTTCCTGCCGTTTACTGTTTCTCTAACTCTCTCTCTTCTGTGTGCTTTTTTTAGTTCTTAGATAGATCAGACCTTCGTGGCCTGGACCTATCCTGGCTACGATCCCAGCTTGCTGTGGTGTCCCATCGCTGTTTCATGCCGCATTACAGTATTGCTGATAACATTTCTTATGGAAACGATAATGGAGCTTGCGCGGTAACGAGGCAGGAAATCGTGGATGCTGCATATTCCGCTTATGCGCATGATTTTATTATGCAGCTTTCGAAGGTAAGAAGTCAATAGTAAAAATGCAAAGGAACGAAAAAAATGCTGGATAAAGGAGCATCGTTTTGAGAAGCACGCTTCGTTTGAGAGCTGTTTTCTTGTCGACTTCTGACCCATGTACTCCGTGCCGTCCTATCAGACGTCCAGCTCGACTTGTAAAAATCACTTGGATAATATCTTTCTTAAAACGAACGTCTTGCGTTTCTCAAGGGTTATGATACAGTTCCTGGTGAAGACGAGGTCGTGTTATCCGAGAGTCAAAAACTAAGGATTGTTATAGCACGAGCTATTATCAGAAGATCGCCAATTATCGTGCTCGAGGAGTTAGAACAGGAAGCGGAAAAGGTTAGTACACTACTGACATTACTATAACACATTTTTCATTTGTTGGTGAGGAAACACAAACAGACAGAAAGAGAAACGGACAGGAGGAAATGGTCAGTCACTTTTTCCGTTATTTACTCGTCAGCAATACGTTCAGCCTATCCGTCCCTAGATTAGTCAATCAGCTTTCCACTAGTTCATAAATAAAAATGTAAGGCTAAGTCAGAGGTTACCACTCATAATGGCAAATTTTGTTTACTTACGTTAATAGATATTAAAGGAAGCATAGATATAATAAGGCTTTCATTTCTCTACAGGGATAGACTTGTATTTTTTAAAAATTTTCCAGTAGAGGCAAAAAAAACCAATTGTTTTCCTTCCACGGAAAACAAACTAATTTGCTCGCGATAGAGTCCTTTGCATTAGATGTTGGGCAAACATTAAACTAACGAAACTCATTTTTTTTTTCTTTGTAGGCTGTAAACGATGCAACCTCAATACTCTGCAGAAACAAAACTTGTCTTATATTTACGCGACGTCGACGAACAGTTGAGACCGCGGACCAGATAATCCTTTTATACCGTGGACGCATTCTTGAGCAGGGAACCCCGCGGGAACTTCAGGAGCTTAGACGTTTATATCACTTGCTTACAACCTTAGAAACAGTTGACCAGACTGAACATTCTTAATCAATTTTTATAATATTTTTCACACACAGAAGAGTATTTTTGATTTCTCACTTGTTAAACTTGTCGACTTAATGTAAATGTTTCGATGTAGGGCACTTTTTTTATTCAGCTATTTTCGGAGTCTATAGACCGCTTTCATAAATGTCGACCTCCTCTACATTCTTTTGTATTTATTTTAATTAGACCTACCGCCCTCGTTTTGAAAAAATATTCTTTTGAAATTTGCTCGTATTGGCAAAGCTAGAAAGGCTTATTAGCATTAAAAGAGAAGAATATTTTATTTGGCAGCCATTATGAAAGAGGAGTCTATACGACTTTGCGATACCATTTACAATAAAGAGGCCAGCCGGTTGTGTAGTATTTGATTCATATCCATTTTATCACGCTTGTTTTACAGTTCTTCGTGCTTTGTTGCAGTATTTTTTGCATCATCACCTTCTGGTTTTGTTTCCTTATGTCGCAGTGCAGGAACTCTGTTGGTTTTTGGCATATCGACTTTGAGACAGTCTGTAATGAACAAAAAGGGCCTGTTTAATCACTGTGAAGCCGGGTAAACCATAAAGAAATTAATTTTACTCAAAGCGACTGTGATTAATGACTCGTAGTATAGCTCTTGAATAATTTTTTCTCATCACTTGTCACATCACGTCAGGTTGCTATGGTCACTGACAAGTTCGTATTATACCCCGTAATAAGAGAATGTGTGATAGAAAATGCATGAAATGTTTCATATATTCTCCATCACATAAAGTAGCATGTTTGGCTTCTCTCAGTTTTTTTTTTCGCGTATACACTTCTGATGACACATTCTAAGATATCACGGGAAAACAATCATTTTTATTTTGCTCGAATAACTCAAACCTTGATTGTCATCCACTAACACTCGTTTCGCGCAAAGCCACTTGGTTAGGTCACGTGATTGTGCTTTCATGAACCAATGAATGAGAGACCGCTGTGTATCCACCAGCATGTCATGACACTGGAAGAAAAGCATGATATCCAAATTTATCATATGGCAGAAAGAAGAAAGAGAACCATTCGTAGTGTTAATATACGAGAGTATAATGATACTGGCGAATTCTTTATCCCACTAGAGAGTATATAGATAATGTTATTTCCCACTTGCAAAAAAGGCATTCTTTCTCGTTTTATTTTTAAAAAAAAGGGAACATCTGATTCATTTTACCGAGTCGAAATTTTCTTTTGTAAAATAGACTTTTTACAACTCAAAAGTACAATACATATGACCGTGTTACTTTCTCGAGATTCCATTGCAAGTGCAAAGCTGAAAAGAATGGTAGCCCTCCTTCAGTTACCTGTTTTTTCAGTCGTCTTATTTCTCCAGTCGGGTCATCAATGTCTTGTTCGGGTGTCGCAAACATCCACTTCTGGATGCGAGAATTCTTCGTCATTTCCTCAATCTGTCGTCGGTATTGGCTTTTAACTATATGCAACATAAGAACTTGTTTTTTGAAGAATTGAATGACATTTCACAACCTTGCATTCTAACAAATGATTAAGGATGCAATGGCACTAAAAGGGTGCCCTGCGTGCCTGTTCTCTTCCTCTGGACGGAGGATAATAGGCTGTACTCGGTCTCACTGAGAGGCTAGAGGAAGCCTTTACCTTGGGCTGATTAATTTTGAACATGGCGCTTCTTTATGTAAATTATGTCTTGCGCCCTGGGCCAAGTCTCATTGGTAGCAAAATCGTGCAAACTCTGAGGAAATGAAAACAGCGATCCTAACCTTCTTTTTACTCGTGGCCTTCCGGCGCAAAGTAACGAGGTAAAAATGTTTAAACTTTCTGGCAATTTGCATTAAATTGAGAGTTTAAAAAGAAACAGTGTAACTTAACCTTGGGTAACAAGACTGTCCAGTTGCAGAAGGAAGGAAGGGCCAGTGAGTATGATTTTGAATTCTGTTAGAAACCCCCAACTGTACCTCTACGATCTTGGGGTAAATTTGTTTAAATGAAAAGATCTTTTACCTCCTCTCTTGTATCTGAAAGGATGCTTTGCTCTTATGTTATACTCGGTCATAACATTACAGAGGTCTTCCGTCACTTTCAGCATGACTATCTCCCTAACATCATGAAAGAACAGTAAGTGAGAGACTTGGGTCTTAAACGAAAAGGTGTTTCAATGTAAAGTAATTTGGTGATAAACTGGAAACGAGTATAAATCTCTCATAAGCCCGAGCGGCCTAATAATAAAAAGAGAAAGCACATTGGTCGGGAAAACGTTTGGTGTTGTTTTTTTTCTTTTGGGAGGGGAGGGGGGGGGGGGGGGGGTTCTTGCCTATTTCAGGACTGAAAACGTGAAACTTGTTACAATTGGTTGAGACCTTCAGCCATAAAACGCCACTTACTCTTTGTAATAAATTGGACTCTTGTTTTCCGGTTTTTTTCGTATTCTTCCAACCGTCGTAAGTTTATTCTCGACCTCCACTGCCAGAAGCCTACAAACTAAGAAAATGAAGGCTACTAATGATATACAGCGCATTTTAAAGAAATCAGGTCTTTGTAGCCTGTGTACATCCGCCTCCTCCCCTGCAAAAAATCTCTCCCCGATTTTTCCCAGGGGAGGAGGCGCATGTACACAGGCTTGTTCTTTGAAGTTGTCTCATGCATGATGTTTGAGGTTAATTGAATTCTTACCGTGATTCAAAATTTGATTCTATGCGGATTCGGTTGATTTACCCTCCCCACCCCAACCCCCTCGGTTCCCTCACTTTCCTGGCCAGAATTCAGACGTGAAAAATCTAAGAATAAGCTCCTAATTTCTTGCGCCATAGACTTGTACTTTACCGTGACATTTTGTTGGAAGATGTTTCGTAGATTCTAAATCTTCATCCTCATCATCATAATCAATTTCTTCCTCGTCATCTTCTCCTTCTTCTTCTTCTTCTTCTTCTTCTTCCTCAATAACATCGTCTCTTTCCGTTTGCCGCGACTCCTTTCCCAATTTGTTGTTGCTATGATTCGTTTTGTTGTCTCTTATCGAATCTACTCTCACTCTGATACCATCAATGACTACAAACTCCTCGTCAAGCATTAGTTCATTGGATAGTACAATATTAAAAGATAACACTAGAAGGAAACCGCATGTGAAAAGAAGCATTCTAGATGAAAAAAAAAACTGAAGCTTTTGCAGAAAATCGTAGCAATGCTTTCGTTGGTAACAATACTCGAAAATAAAACTGTAACCAGAGAATCAAAAGGACGAACCGAGTGAAACCTCGACTGATCTCCACGTGTCACAGAGTTGTGTTGAAAACTCGTTAAACACTGGCCGCCTCTGACATAATAAGTATATTTTTGGTCAATTATTAAACGTCGTGGCAAACTCAGTTATGCATGTACAACACCTTGTTTAATCAAGGCGACTCCACCAAGTTACAACAGTATAATAGTTACCAAACGAGAAAATAACTTCGGCCTCCTTATCTTTTTCGCCAAACAAGTTATCCCTTGGATAAGTCGGAAACTTCATTTCATTGAATAAAATTTAATGTATAAATTAAACTGCAATAGGCATTTGGCTTTTATATGACCTTATTAAGAGTGTAACATAGGGCAGCTGCATTGGAAGCTGAATAAACTAAAAAATCTGAATCGTTCGTAAGTTTCGGCTTAGATTGTTATGACCAGGGAAATCAAGCAGACACACAAGTGTGATTTTGTGAAATATATATTTATTCAAACCATTTTCATGATTAAGAAAATTGTCATTATGTTTCCGCAGTGTGTTAAACACAACTAAGTAAAAATCCAAAAAAATTCGCCTCTGTACTTTATTTCCCCACCGGTGTGAGCAACTCTTTCGGATATACGGTTGCATGTGCCGACAATTCTCTTCATACAAAGGCTTTAAACTCTCGGCAAGTTTTCATCTTTCATTCTTAAATTACTTCTGAGTTGTCTTATTCGCGGAAACGCACATTGTCTGAATGCATTTGTATTATTACAAATACCGAAATAATTATTTGCTTAGCTGTCGCTGTGTCCCAGGATCTCGATTCTGTTAACCAATCAGAAAGTAACAAATAATACAATTGCTTTCTTCTCTTGACTTATCTAACTCCTTTTCTACTTTTTTTGTAAAACGAAATAACTACCATTCAACCATGAATTCAACAAGGATATTTATACCTCTTTTTAGTGCATATTTCTTAGTCATTTTACCGCTAATTACTTGTGAAATCGAGACAATCACCGTCGGATCGGACTCGAAAACAAAGAAAAAGAACCCTTACATTACAAAGTTTCACGAGACAGCGAGTATACGACCAACTAAATGCCAAGGCAAGTAACTGAAAAAAATTGTTTTTTCGCTGACTTATCAACAGTGGTCGAACCCCCGTTCTTTGTACCACACACTAATGTGTCCTTCTCTTTTCAGTGTGTCGTCTTTTGGTGACGGAATTCCTTGAACAAATGAGGAAAACAAATCACATAGAGGATATACCCCGAGGATACATACTTGAAGATCTTGAGGATCGTGACAAAAATATTCATTATGAAAAATCGTAGGTATAGTAAAAGGGTGTTCGGGTGTTCTTTTTGATACTTCTTCTTATCGTCGCGACAATCAACAGTTACTAAGCCGTGCGCTCAGCTTGGGATCCTGTGATCTCACCAATCAAAAGTGCCACACGTGTAGTAATCTCTATCTCCTTCCCAGAGCTTTTCTGCACCGAGAATTGAGCGAGCGACAAAATCTCGGCGAATAAAAGCCGTCGAACTTCTAACCTACAATCGTTGCAATATGCAAAGCTCGATAGCATTCGCTGAACTTGTTTCAACTTAGTTCGTTGTGTATGAAGCAAACACGAAGTCTTGTTGTCTTTAAAACCCTGAGGACCCGATTGCTAAGTTGACAGGTATCTTCAATTCTTTTTTTTTTTTTTTTATTGCATGTTTTTTAATAGGGAACTTCGTCTAATGGATGTTCTTGACAATTTGTGCCAGAGAATGAAACTCTACCAAGCAAGGGCTGGACCCGAATTTCCCTACATTAAAGGAGGTGCTTGAATATTTTTTTAAAGTGCAACAGTAGTTTTAACTTAGATCTCATTTGTCTACCAGCATAATGATATATGCAATCCGCTTGGTTCAATCGGTTCCCTGTTTCCTTCCTTAGAACAGTCACTTCTTTAGGTGAGTGGACTGGAAATAGAGAGAGAACCCTGAATGGTCACTCTGCAATCATTCCATCTCGTTTTAATATGAAAGATGGGTGCCAGTTCTCAAAAAATAAGACAGCTATGAGCGGCTCTAGTGTTTGGAAAGAAAGTAAAGGGTTTTTCTCTATACTGATTGTGTGTCAAATTTACAGCATTTGTTGTTGCTGTTGGTGGTGTTGTTTCGCTGAGGACGAGAGGACGGCAAAGAGATATTGCAAAATTAACAACAACGCATGTGTGCGAAGTGCTAAGAGTCAATTTTTAGTCCTTGAAGGCCCGGCCTCCGTTGTTTAAAAGATGGTGGATAGTAATTTCAACCGGATAAATGTCTCTCCATCATTTAAGCGCTGTTTATCCATTGGAGAGCGCTATCTGGCCTTCCCTTCTATAACTGAACTGGTGCATGTTGTTTTGTGTTGTTTTCGACGTTCAATGTCGTAGCTTGAGCTTTCTTCTTCAACTGACACACATTCGGCCTTCAAACTCGTGGCAAGAAAATTAAAATGCTTAGCACTAATTTCTTTCATAATTTCAGCTAAAAGTCAGCTCCGTGAAGTAATGGATGATTTGGCACAGCGATCAAAAGTGAAACTAAATTATGAGCTGCCTGATGAGGTCGTTGAAGATTACACTTACGAAATGGGAAGACTTAAGTTTAAGGTTAGCAGAGAATTGTCTGATATTCCTCTATAGAGAATCAACTCCGATATCGTGTGTCGGTATATCCTGGGTATTATCATGTGATATCATATTTATTTGCCAGTGTATTCATCTACTCGAGGCACACGAGGAAGACTTGACCCAATGGTACTTTAGCGATCAAAAGGAAAATCTTATGAACTGGCTTTGCGTTGAAAGAGTGTTGGACATAAACGAACAAGGTGATCTTTTTTTCTTTCCTTTCTTTTTCCGTCTTTTCCTCACTTGTGTACCTTATTTATGTATAAATGTATGGTGTATAACTAACTGCAGACGTTACTGTTTTGGTCATCAGTGTAGTGATGATGTCTAGAGAGGAGGTTAAGCTTAAAAAGCCACTCCAAATATCCCACACATGTGGTGCATCGAAGCCACTAGCGAGCTAGTGAGCATGCGCATGTATGGTGTATATGTATGTTACCTTTATCACTGAAAATTGAGCACAAATGAAAGTTCTGATGAACATCTGAGAAGTCTTTCACCCATATTTTTAAATTCCAGATTGCCTAGATGCTTCAACAAAAATGCCGGAAGACTACTTCTCCTTTATGCAGGAGGACAACTCCACTGGTCCAGTAAAACCACATATTCCAATGAGAGAGGATATGAAATGGGAATTATAACAAAACAGGAAAATGTGACGGCATGCATGGCTTTAGGAAAATGTAGAATATGTGGCACGAGTAAGGTGATAAGCTCTTGGGATTAACAAATTTAGATTTTGCTTGAATTTTAAAAAATTAAAACGGATAAAAACTTCTTTCTTGAAAGGATATGATAGTTACGTCAGAACTTTCAGGTTTTTCACTTAAAACTGTTTAAAGACCCAAATGAGACAGTAGCATTCACTCGTGGGTTCAGTAGAAAAAAAAACTCAACAAAAAACAACTTGAACACACTAGGAATGGCAACTATCAAATCGTCACTTGACCGGGCCACTTCATCAGTTGTCGTCGACATAAAGCAGTTGATACTGGCGTACGGATTCCTGTTTCTTCTGGTACACCATGTAAAATATACCCACTAAGCAAACTCCGATAACCACTGCCAGGGCAGCAACGATTGGCATCTGAATATCTGGGAAAAGGAAATTCCACGCTGTAAGTCGAATGAACTAATTTTATGAACTATGAAGGTTTTCTGATAACCCTCGATAATTCAGCATCGACGCAAAAAAGAAATCCAAATATAAAACACTAATGGAGTATCATCTTGCTCAATGAACATCCGTGCTTTAAAGCTGTCAACTGTATCATCCCTAAACCTATTTCAGTGTGTTTTTTCTTATAACATGCAAATGTGTTGCATGATTGTAAACAAAGTTTTCAAATAAATGTGGCTCTACAGAGTACTTACCTCGCCTTTTCACGCGCATGCTCATATCCGACTTGAGAGATATATCCTCAGACTCTCTCTTCTCGCGGTGTAATGCGAACGGGCCTTGGGCCAGAGGATACACGTCATCGGGGGTTTCGGGAAGTGGTTTCACTTGCCGACGTTTTCTGCTGGCCTGGCAGCCTTGAGCACATCGCGAGGTTGGATCCGTTGCGTTACACACTTTAACCTTGCAGTGAATGAAGACAAAAGGGGTGGGTCTGTTGACAAACTGAAAGGCTTCTGTGCTCCAACGCTCAGATTGTGGATCAGGGGGTGGATGGTTGGACACTGTTTCGTCAACTGGGCATCTATGCAGAAAGAACTTAAGTAAGCGTAAACTGATTTAAAAAAAGGAGTGGACCCCTTTAGCTTGTACGTTTGGTTTTCCCATTTCAGACCACGTGATGTTCCCAAGGAAATTTCGTAAGTTATGCATACATAAGCACGTGCATAAGATGATATTTGAAAGAAATATGAAGAAACAGTTCCCTAGAGTAACATCACGTGGTCTGAAATGGAAAAACGAGACGTACAAGCTAAAGAGTCCATTAAAGAGGCTGTGTTTAATTTACCAGATGCAATACTTTACATCCCCAACACGACAAGGACGAGAGTGCAGCCGAGACAAATCAAAAGTTTACAAAATGCAAGCAATTAGATACACGTCGCTGGATTTCATCAAGGGTCACAAAGTGTTTGTTACCTGGTCCCAGCTGTTTAAAATCTGGATATCTTTATGTATTGGATAACTCACTATCCAGAGAATAATATTTACTTCACGTTAAACCTTGGCCAAGGATTTCGTAAAGCCTTTACCCAAATATGCCAAGAATTTGCATATTCACGGTTACACGAGCAAATAGTGATTTAGACGACTGGTAAATTAAATGGTCATATTTTGATCTTTCATTTTTCCCATAGAGGAATAAAAAAATGAACTCGAACTTGACCATCTCTTCAATCGCTTGATTGCTTAGATGGCAGAGCATGCGCAGTGATGCGCAATCTCACGGTCATTGCCTAAAATCCCGTTCAATCATAGATTATTTCAGGCCTATTTTGCAACTGCATACATCAAGTTGCTCATCTCAACTCTCAGATCAATCAGAATAAATAAATAAATAAACTAAATTCTAACCCGTTTGCAATAAGGTTGTATCGGGGCTCTGAATTTCTGTCCTGGGATGGAGTGGCATAACAATCCAAGGCCAGAATTGACAATCTGGAGTCTTTCGTCTCGACTCGGACCTCAAAATACAACCTATGCCGAAGCTGGAGCTCTACAGGAAAGTCATCTGCGGTGTATGCCGTCTGATAGCTAAGGAAAAACAAACGTTTATTTGAGAAAAAAGGACCTTAATTCTAGTCATGCCTAACGAATGATTAACAAGGTATCATTCTCTTAATTTGACTCATGAATTCTTAATTAATGAATTATACAACATAAATTACATTTGGTGTCGAGTACGACTGTTGGTTGCTCACCTTGGCCCAAAATCGGGGTGTTAAATACAGTCCTTTGTCATTTTGCGCGGTCCTAGATTACGAGCTGTCCCTTTTTCGCCACTTAGTTAGTCGAGTGCGAGGACAAGACGCGCGCGAGAAAAAAATGGCTGCGCGAAATTTGGATTTGAAAAGTTCGCGAGGCCGTTTTTTCTCATGCTCGACTAACCAAGCAGTTAAAGAGGGACTGCTCGTGTTCTAGTGTGGTCCATATAGCCGCAGCCACACCAGCGATTTTTTTGCTTGCGCAGGTAATGCGATTGGCGTCTCCAGCGCGAGATGAAAATCGCTCGTGTGGCCACCCCCTAATTGGTGACGTGATACAGGGAAAAAAGCCAGAATTGAAAATTTCGCGAAAAAATCGCAGAGATTCGCGCCCGTGTGGCCACCGCGCTTGCGATGCGACTCAAGAGTATTTAACCAATGAGATTAAAGGAGGAAATAGTGCCCAGATCTCTTGAATTGTGTGATTCGCGCGGCTTTCAATTTGTCCCCAAACTCGAAAAAATTTATCGCTCGTGTGGCCACCCTTTCGTGCTGACGACACTACAAAATTTGATTAAAAATCGCATCACCTGCGCGAGCAAAAAATCGCTTGTGTGGCCGCGGCTTATCGGTTAACCTATATTGGGTCTCATGAGAATTCCTTATGAGCCTCATAGTTCCTCTTAGGCTTCGTTGCCATTCATCTTTTGCTACATTTGTAAGCAAGTCTGTAAAGTTTGTTAACTGCGAATTGCGAATAAACAACATATTTATTTTTGAAAGTCAAATCGTGAAGAACTTACTCGGAAGTCCTGAACAAGTCCAAAGAGAGGGTGAATTGTCCATATCCCCTGGAAGAGAAAATAACCTTCCTGCTGACTGGTTTGATCCCGATCGATGATACCACGCCATATTTGGAATAGAAACACTGGAATGGTATCATAATATCGCGCACGCGTGTTATGATTTGATTCTCTTCGATTGGAATCTCTGTAACCATGTTGCTGTAGATAAAAAAATCTCCCCGTTTACTGAGCTTTGTATTGCAGCCAATAAGCTGGGTTGTTAGGATGAAGTGGGTCTCGTTTTCATACGCCCTGCAGTTTCGGTCCAGCAATATCAGGTGGTGTCGATCAACACCAATTAGGAGAGACTTTGGCAGAAAGATTATCATGTCATTTTGTTCGCATTCAAGTCCCACTCCTTCAGCTGTTCATAGCAAAGAGAAAAAAAAACCAGATGAGTTTCAAAAGACGCACAAAAATGTTTGCATTTTAAGGCTTCAAGAAAATCCCTCTTCGTTTTCTATAAACAGCTTCAGCAATAGCATGTCACCTAAAAAGGTTCAGAGACAAGGACGAGTTTGACAACGATATTGAAGAGTCGCCGATTAAGAAAGCTTGGTTTAAGTTCTTGGGGGATGGTAACTGCTCCAGCCATACAGATTTCTCTTTAAGTGTAGCATCTTGAGGCAACGACGTCGAATTTGCAATTTTATTTTCCGATTTCAGTTCCTTGCTTTTTCATTTTAGTTCCAGGTCCCAAATTGTTTTCCTAAAGTGCTTTTTGTACAAATCGAATATTTCTCGAAAGTAAGTGGATGATCATTTGTTCCAGAACATACCTATGCAGTGGCGTTTGTCAGCAGCTAGACTTAGCTCAGGATCTGAGCATGCGCAGTAGTAACTCCCTTCAGTATTGACGCATTGGTCATAACATCCACCATGCTGAAATTCACACTCGTTGATATCTGACGTAAAAAAAGAAACAAACTTAAATGCACGATTTGTCCACCATTTAGGCAATCGTCGAAGACGTTGCTTGAAATCACACGCAGCTCTCCCGGGTTCGATTCCGGGCCTCGGCGTCATATGTGGGTTGAATTTGTTGGTTCTCTACTCTGCACAGAGAGGTTTTCTCCAGGTACTCCGGTTTCCCCTCTCCTCAAAAACCAACGTTTGACTTTATTTGTGTTAATTGTTAATTTCAGTTTACAGTGTCCACAATTAGTGCTCCAGCGCTAGAACGACCAAACACTTAAATAAATAAAGTTCCTTTCCTTTCCTTCCCGCGCTTATAAGTAACGTCACAGGAAATTATCGAATATTTCTATCCCTTGCCCCTAAATAAATGATTATTTGCGCATTTGTGACGTAAGCGAAGCGTCGGTGACAATACTTCGCTGTAAAGCTGTCGTTTATACGAACTGTACCAGACGCAGTTATTACATAATGTAACGTGATACACACCTTGCCTGCATCGAGGTCCGGTGAATCCATCAGGACAAATGCAATGGAAGAGGTTGTTTCCGGACTCCAAACACGTCCCACCATTTTTGCAAGGACTACCGGAACATGGAGTCGATTGCAAGGCTGAAGAATAACCAAAGAAGAGATGAAATATACCTCGTATATTTTATAAAAATGTATTATATGGCTAGTGTTTCTGGCAGATATAACACATGCTGTGATTGGCTAAGAGCTGCTAAGCGCCAGGGCATTATTCTCCCGTAATGCCCACGGGCCGATTATAGATTATGCAAATTAGTTTTTTCTTATTTGTAGCCGTTCTGTTAGCCGTATAATAAACAACTGAATAACCTCGACCGTTCGGTCGTTACAGCAAAATCTCAAACCTTGGCCTAGCTGTATTAACCTCGCTGTCGCTCGGTCAATACGGCAAGGCCTCAGTTTGAGATTTTGCTGTAACGACCTCACTCTCGGTTATTAAGTAGTTATAAACGCTTTAATCTTTTTGATTGGATACAACTGTTCTGTGCAACAACTATGCAGCATTTCGGTCTGATAACGCTTACTGTGCCGTTTGAAAATGCGTAAGTGAGGTATTCTATTTGTGAAATTTTCTGATCCCTTAAATACTCTAAAGTAGGGAGTAAAACTTTTTTCTCTGACACAAAGTAACAAAGTTAGACTTAAAATTAGTTTTGGAGATGGAAGTCATAACGATTAATAATGCTTTGCGGCCTTAGTAACAAAGACAATGTTGAGGATGACGATGATGATTGTTATGGACTGAAAACATTTACAGTGGAACACCGCCTTACGGCCACGTGCACCTCGGTAATACGGTCACCTCGTTATTGCTGCCACTTTTGTAGTAATGCGGTAATGCGGTCACCCGTGACCGCGTGCGGTAATGCGGTCACCCGTTAATACGGGCAACGGCCACACACTACTGTAACATCCAGTAAGGCAAATCGCGAAGGGATTAAGTATTAATGCTTTCATCAAAAGCACGATAGATACTAAAGTCTTTTGGTTAGGTAATTACGGCGGCTTCCGTTTTTTAGAAGCATAGTAAGCTGGGCCTGTTCTTGTTTTGATTTTAGGATCAGAACATCTAATGCACTTAACAATTTTAAGCGTTTTACCTACTTAGCGAAGTTTCAAGTATTTAATACAATTACTGTACATACATTCCTTTTGTTTATTAAAGAGAAAGGTTGTTCTGGAAGTTTAAAATGCGATAATTGTCATTACGGCCCTTAAGTCATGAATTTCACCCTACCCCGGTAATACGGCCACCCCGTTAATACGGCCAATTTTTTTCAGCCCGTTGATGACCGTATGAACGGGGTTACACTGTACTTAATATTCCTACCTAAATTCATAACAGCACGAATCTGATGGGCATTGAGAGAAACATTGTAAATGCCCATTTGAGCGATTGCTCCATTAAAAAGTCGTTCATCACCAATCTTCACTCCCATTCTAATTGCTGGATCATTTGTTGAGATTCTGTAACCTGTTCCAATATTCTGCGTCTTGCTTAACACTCCATCGACGTAAATAGAATTTTCACCGGTTTGACTGTCGTACGTTGCAGCTACATGATACCACTTTCCAACTAAAAGAGCCTGATCTGTGTCGAGATGAGGTAAAAACGTATGACCATCAAACTTGGTGATTCGATTAAAGAACTTTCCACCATGCGCGATCCAAATGTGTACTCCCCAGGCACCTTGTATCTTGTAATTAAAAAGTGGGCCATCTTGGCCACCTGGTCGAACCCAACACAACAGAGTGATCGAGTACTTAGCGTCTAGGATGCCGTCAGTGTTTGGAAACTGGATAAAACTGTCAGTGGTTCCACGAAATTGATAAGCTCCGTTAGATTCGTTTGCGGGTCCACTTGTAAAGTCCACATTGCTTGCGCTTGCACTGTATTGTGGTCTCTGTTCTAGATCGTTGGTAGTTGAGTTGATATTAAGAGGATAGAAGGCCAAAGGAGCTGGTACACCTACAGAAACACGAAACAAGGGATCATTGTCATTTACTGAGTAGCTTGTGTTTAATAGAGTTAGCAGGTCATCTTTACGCTGCTTGGTACCATGTGAATTCACTTCTAATGAAATTACGGCGGAACAAGAGCAAAACTAAAAAGGCACAATTGGGTAAGTTAAACAAACTGTCGACAAAAAATTGCATCATGAAAAAGCAAAAAGAGACTTAAATTCAACAACTTGATTTATGGTGTTGCTTCAACTTTTCATCTTCAGAATTGACAGCTGAATTATAAATTGTGGGTAAATTATCTGAACAGCATTAGAGACTTAAAGATCTACGACGCAGACGTCGACGAAAACGTTACTTCAAAATATAGATTTATACGATATTGTAAATCTTTCGCGCGATTATTCCATCTCGTTCACGTCGCACAATGTGGACGAACTATCCTAAAAATAAAATCAGTTGGTACGAGCGAGTTCAGAGTAAAATTAGAGAATGAAAGATTCACATTTGTACTCTCGCGTTATCGTCATCACGTCGTCGTCATGCAGAGTACCGCAAAAGTATGAGCAATCATCCGTGCCTCACGTACAGCACGATTCTTTTTCGTCTTTTAAGGACGGTGACTACTAATTCAAAGGTATTTTTGCGCGGTTTACTGAATATGCGGGAAAAGCAGATCTTGAAATCCAAAAAGAAAACTGGGGGTAACCACGCATTTTTCGAAGATAATTAATCAACAATATTTGTAAAAAGCTTTAAAATGCAGAGCAATGTATGCCGTTCTTTTCCAAATTGAATCTTCACTATCTCTTAAAAATGTGTTGGTTACCCCAAATTTTCTTTTTGGATTTCAAGATAGCACTTACTAAGTTCTGCTTTCTCTGCATAGTTTTGAGCCGCGCAAAAATATCCCTGTATTAGTAAACACCACCGTATCCATAGGAAATCCGAGTATCTCGAGATACGCAGAACGTATGCGCAATAACAATAATAGGCACCGTCCTTAACCGATGATATTGTTGTTTTGTGGCGTTAACGTTTACGACCGCGTCGTAGATCTTAAAGTCCCTATTATGACTCACCAACGTGTGCAATGTCATATTCCTTCTTCTTGAAGTCGTTTTTAAGCCCTAAAAAGGAAGGAAAGGTAAAACAAACCGAAGGTATTTCTTTGCATTTTATTGAATAAACACCCACAGTTGAGGTTGATTAATGTTCTCAGGCTGTTACCATGTATATCCTTTGGTTTCACATTTTTCCCGTCACAGTTATTGGATCATTAAACGCACTTTCATTCCTGAGCTCAATCAACTATAAAACACAGCTTTCAAATGATCAAAGCTTGAACTACGGCGCGACAACCATTTTCTCATTAATTAACATTCTACAGCAAGCTAGCAGGGACTACAGTTTTTGCAGATACGGTGATGAAAAGTGTTCATTTCGGCAACATCGTAAACGGCTACGTACTTTACGCGCGTGGCTACGCGCTCGCAGGCTAAGGCATCGTGCGTGAACTGATGATCCTTTTCGCAAACTTAAATACGATCTTACCAACAGAGATCCATTAATTTTACCACAACAATTAATTGACTCATAAAGCGCAAGAGTAAGGCTTACTAAAATGTGCTTTTTAGAAACGTACTAATGATACTATAACAACGAAAAGGAAAAAGGCAGAGGTTCTTGTCAAATTAGAAAGTTCAAAAATTTGGAATTAAAACAATTTTGTTCACAACAATTAATCCTTAATCAATGTATCTTACGTTTTCTTTCAAATGACTCGATAATAATTTACTGAGAGAACAGATTCAGTTGATAAATGCGCAATATCCTGATGAATATGATACAAACTATGGCTAGAAGCTACATTTGCCTGTATCGGCTACAAGACAAGTAGTTGTTGATGTTATTATCTTACCCTCTTGTTGTTCACTGGATTTTCTCGTTTTGTACGAAGAATCTTTCAGTCGGAGTCCTTTTCCGTAAAATGCAAACAACAAGAAGATCACAGCAAAAAGAATCTTCATTATGTTAGCTTTTAACTCTCCAATATTATTATTAACCCTTTTTGTAGCTTATTTGAGTGCAATTCTTGCCAACCAACGACTTTTTCCGCATAGCACTTTCGTAAAAGCTCTTTCTATTGTATTCTTTTGCCTCTTCTTAAACGGCCTCCACAATCTTTTTCGTTCCGCTTCAGTAGAAACAGGAAAAATCTTTGGGGCGTAACAATACGTGCTTCACAAATCCAACACTAGAGACTACTAAAACTTACGCGTCTGTATAAGATTTTACTCAAATGCGTCTGTGTAAGATTTTTTCGCTCAAACATCTGTAAGGAGAATCAGGCGAAATCCGTTTCAGTGTTTATCAAAGTTGTGCCGTGTTTTAGGAGCAGATGTCAGTTATTTTCAAGAATCCGCGCATGGTTAGAAGCGAAAATTTGCATCAAACATTTTATGTCAAAAGCAAAAGGGCCTATTTCGTAAACAATTTTCGGAATATATTATCAAAACTTTAAGAGAGTTTTTTGTTGCATGTGACGAAAAATAAACTTTAAACTGCTGTCGGAGGGCTGAATGAATATGCAAATTAGCGTTCCACAACGGCATTACAAACTTACTTTGAATTCATTTATTCGTCATATGTTTGACATCACTTCGACTTTATTTTGAACAATAAATTGGTTTTTATATTTATTATTTCCATGTTTAATATTTGCTAACTACTTGCTAAATAGACTTCCTTCACTTTCCAATATATTCTCAACACTTGACGTTTATTTGGAGATCATAAGACGGTGGGTTTACTGGGCGAAAAGAGATCGATATGGAACGGAAAGTTATTTTTTTGCTCTACATCTACACACCAGACATAACGCGGGTGGTCGGCAGGGACTGGTATGCGCAGAAGTTTTGCTTTAAAAGCATTGTTATCATCTATGTTGGGTACATCACGGAGGAGTTCCACAATGAAACGAACAAATTACGAGTATTCTCAAATTTGTGGTTTTGGGCGGAAATGAAAATTGCTTTCGCCCATTCTTAAGTTATGTTCGTAGAAAATGGAGCTCGCAAGATAGCACGTTTTTTCATAAATTTCGCCATTTTTTCATGGTTCTCACATTACAAGCTTCAATGGTCCTAATTTCACAGTTTTCACAGTAAAACAAGAACGAATTATGTATTTGCATATACTCCTGCGGGATTGCTTACACTATGGGCGCAAGCATAAGCAAGACGCGAAGATCATTGAGTAGTTTCTTTTGCCCTAACAAAACTTACTTATTGCAAATTTGCAATCTTCGATTGTAGAAAAAATCTATTTTCACTTCTTCATTACTGGGGCTCCGCGTTCTCAAAGCGCATGACTGCAACACAACGACACAACACTTTACGACAAGAAACGCTTCTAATTTTGTGCACGCTGCTTGTGTTCATCTTTGCTTCTTGTGTGCAAAGTAACTTAAAGGCTGAGCTTTGGCCCTAAACAACGACAATAAGGTGACTCTACATTTGCATACCAGCTCCAGTTCCAAAAAGTATTGCGTATTAAAATTGAACTAAGAAGGATATCCTATCGGCAAACACCAATTTCAGAGGTAATGGGTTCGAAACCTGTCCAATACTGCTGAATTAGCGTTCATAACTGCGAAGATCGTCAACCTCGACAAAATATTTGTTACTTGGTAGGTTTATTTCCTAACACAAAAGCCAGCGTAGTTGAACATAAGGACTTCCTCACATATGTTTAGAGAAAAGATAAATTAAACTGTATCAAGGACTCGTTTTTTTCCTTTCAAGTGCCCAGTTTACCGTACAAAATCATAAAGCAGTAACTGACTGAAACTGAATTGTTTGCTTGTGAAGGAATTTTGCATCATTGTTGATTATGACGCATAAGGAGGTAAACTAAAAGAAACTTACCGATTAAGTGATCTTAGTCTTTGCACAAGTGATTACCAGCCGAAACAAAGAAATGCTCAAATTAGAATAGAGAATTTAATAGAATAGAGAAATAGTTTAGAACGCTACCATAAGCGCTGTTACGTCACGTGATCTCCCCAAAGACACCAAACAGTAATAATTTAAATCGCAAGTGCATAGTAGCTAGAAACATTAATCACATTACCCCGGCTAATCTATTTTGGGGACACTGCATGTTTGACTTTTTGCCGAGTAGCTACGAAGACTCAGCGATGATTTTTCCGAGAGTCCTCTCCGCTGACTGTGAATGCGACGGTTTGTTCTATCATTTGTCAGATCCTACATACTAAACAGCCTTCACTCAGTGCAGACTTCAGCGTCGCTTAAGATCCCCGGGGAAATCATAACCTCCAATTAACTCTTGGAATCCCAAGAGGGATCTTGAAGATTACACTCAGTCTAATTGAAAACAAAAACCTCTTTGGGGCTGAAAGAATTTAAAGTTCCCTTTGATTTAACTTAGCAGTGCAAAACGCGACATAAAACACTTTTGAATCCAACTGACAACAGGAGGGAAGGAATTGAAAATTACCCCAATTTTTTTATCTTGATACTCGGGTATCGACTGTCAAACGCTTTTAGTTTTAAGAAGGCCTGAAGATCCCCTTGGAAAAAGGAAAATACTTCTTATCCTTCATGTTCAAAAATTGCTTCGTCGGCTAATTTATTGCTTTCTAGAGCCATATCATGAGGAAAAGAGGAATACTTGGCACTTAATATAACAGAACCAAGAGAAACGATTCTCTTTGTGACCAAGTTCTCAGTTAGTAAAAAGAAAGATATTACTTGGTCTTTTGGCGTCATTGCCAAATCGAGGTTCCACTGTTACGCTTCCACTCAGGTCAGAGATGTGTAAGAGTCCCTCGGGAATGAATTACGTAATTGCGAAAAGGAGAGAAAGAACATAAAGCACTTTACTTAAGCTTAAATACAATAGTGTGTAATGATGCACTTTGTGTTTTGCTTTAAAAGGCCAAGGCGGAAAAAAATCTGGCAAAGTATATCTGGAACGACGAACGACTCTTGTGGACATAGTTTGCGAAACACATCTGTCGGCGCAATGAATAACCTAGGTGTTATGTTTTATACTTTAACACTCATATTTTCTTTTCCTGTACACGGACTCAAACACCGAGTATATGGCGGCAAGTTGCATGGAAAAAGTGGTGAAAAATTGCACGGTAGGCTGGCAAATCACTAGTAATTTTAAAGGGGTCATTGCGGGAGAAAACCTTTTCAAAAGAGTCTTACGTTAGCGTACCCCCAGCTGATATGGATTTGTGCTAGTTCAGTTTAACTAAATCATGTACCTTCAGACAAAAGTAATTCTTATATCGGAAAAGGTTCAGTTTTCTTACCGGCTCTCAGAACCTGGAGAGTGCTGTGAAAAATTTCCGGCATTTTATAGTTACAACCGCAAAATATTGTTTTGCATTAGAAATCCGTTTTCGTTAACTTAAGCTTCCGTTTACATAAAAAGACAACACGTGTCGAGATCTATGCAGTCAGGAACCCTTGCGAACAAGGAAGCATTTAAACGAGAAAAATGCTTAGAGCTTAGCTGGCCAAATCATACAGGCATTCTGTGTAAGATAATTTTGTGCCATTTTCGGTTGTGTTTAAGAGATAATCTAATTTCCTGGAGTAGAGGAGCCTAGGAGATAGAAACGATGGTATCAAATATGTCAAAAAGCTGACTTGCTTCCATGCAACATAGGCGTTTTTGTTCGGTAAGGTTCTTATCTCGGGGCAAAGGAAACGATGACATAAACTTCAAGTCCAGTAAATCTCCCTATGCAGAATATGAGTAAATGAATCAAATGATGATCTAATGAGGAAAAAATCTTGTTCTTTTAACAAGATTGGAGCCTATAAACAAACTTCCGATGTTGGGTGTCGCCGAGGTGACGGCTTTTCTGTACACATTCTAAATGATGATGGCATTTGTTATATCGTAGATAATGAAATTATGATCGAATATAGGCCTAGACGTTTAAGCTTATTTCTTGCATATATTGCTTATTTCTTGAAATTTTCGAAAAAAGAGAGATGCTTAAATTTTTGCATAAACTCTTTCGGCGATTAACTTGCCCTTTACTTTTAAAGAGTTGGCCAAAGTTCAACTGATGAGAACAAATGGTCCGCTTTGTTTTTATTGTTTCCTTCGTTAATTCGTTAATTCAAGGGTTGAAGGAATTTTCCGGTTTGCACAAACAAAGAAACTACCAGGTCCAACTCGTTAAGACATGTCCAAACGTTAAAAGTTTTACGGTAAAACATTTTTGGGTGGCAAACATTTTTGTTCTTGTGTTTGGTGACGGTGTTTTGTACGTTCGGACAGATACTTAAAACATGTTTGACGTGCGCATGTGTGCTGAGTCTACTAGTTTGTTCTATCTATGGATACGGTGTCGTTTCACGGCACTCTGGGTAGTTTAGTAGTCCACAGTTCTTTGCTTTGGTGTTCCACTCGGCGACGCCGCAATGGTCAGGCCATCTACCAACTGGAAATACTGATATCCCCTACACAGTTATTTTTATTTACTCAACAGATTGCGTTATCCGGTCCTCCAACACATTTTTGTTGTCAATATCCCTCGATTGCTTAGATTATTCACTTACGTACGATTTAGTAGTCTACACCTTTTCACAGACCTTTGGAAATTATGGCATTTGAATACACTTAATATTGATCAAACTACAGTATAGAAAGGATGCACATAATCACATACTAACTGACCATATTACGATTATTTGTTTGTTTTGGTCTCCAGGGGAACTTGTCAATCAAAATAACGCAAAGGCTTACGTAGAAGATGAAGGCAGTGGGCGTAAGTATTTGAAAGAAACATGAACGCAATTCAGCTATATAGACCCCCGGAAATGGACCAATCAAACATGCCACGACAAGACCTTTTTGGCCAATCACAAAGCAATGGGAAGCAAAACCTAAGCGATATCTGGAAGTAAATCAAACTTTGGCCAGAACACAATAAGAAAGGGAATTGTTGCACTGAGCTGTTTGAATTACTAGTGAGTTCTTAAGTTAAACCACTGTGGGAATCTCTCCGTTTTTTTTTTCCAGAGCCACTGAGTCACCATCGATAAATAAGTAACGTCTCCTTGCTAATTAGTAATATAAAGATTTAGCCAAGCCTAAAAACGACTTCAAGAAAGCATCTGACCTCGATGAGCTTTAAACTTGAGCCCGCGATATGGTCACGTGATACTGGTCAGCGACTAACTTGTTTTGACAGGTGTCAATTAACCATAACATAGATATGTTCCTGCCAAAAAACGTGGGTTGCACCACATAGTTTGACATTGGCATACTTGAAGGGGCGGACGTACGGTCGCACGGTGAACCGTATTTCTTACCCATGATGCTCCGCGAGGAGATCCCCTATGGAAAAATTAATTAGAATAAACGAAACGCTTGTACAATTAGTAGAAACAAAAATTTATGATTAAAAGAACAATAAGAGACGTGATTATCAATATCCTCAGTTTTCTCTTTGCTTCCTCTTGTGCTGAACCTTGAAGCCCTTAGCGCCTGTGATAGTTCACCTTGTAAAAACAATGGTACATGCGAAGAGGATGGATTTAACAGCTTCCAGTGCTTATGCCCAAAGGGATATACTGGCCCAAGGTGCGGACAAGGTAATAACATCATCGCTGATATAATTTTATTTTTCCACTGATTATTGTCATGGTCCTGCAGATATAAACAAATTTCTTTTTTGGCGAACAGATATCAACGAGTGCGACCTTGGCAACGGCGGATGTCAGGATGTTTGTGAGAATACTATCGGAGGGTTTTATTGTGAATGCTCGGATCCCGAGATGAGCTTGGCGAAAGACAAAAGGCACTGTATTGGTACGAACCATTGTTTTCTTTTCCACTTGTCTCAGCCAGGAGACTATGACTGCAGTAGAGAAAAACTAAACCGTTTTCTCAAACCGAAGTACCATTAGATGTGTATTTCCTGCGTAATTTCAAAAGTCAATCTATGTACTCACTTGAGTGACTTGATCGAAGACGTTGCTTGTTGATTGGCTACTGAAGTTAACAATAGATGGCGAGGGAGGCTATTTTCATGATAGAAGGTCCAAGGAAACGATAAACTATAACTCATTGTAGACACTAGTAGTTCAGTGGAAACTCCAGGTCCTGGGCTTTTGTCTCAAACCTTTATTGTCCAAGTTAGGTTTGCGGCCATAATGTTTTTATTTCCTACGCATTAAACTGTAATAAATTTTAGTCTAAATAAAAAGATAGGTTAAATCTTCAAGCTTATCGATCGCATGCAGTTTCAGAGGTTTAATCCAAAGAGAAATTGAGAAAGATTTCACATTGAAAGCCACAAAATAAAACGAACGAGAGGAAAACTCCTTTTAGACAAATGATCGGATACAGCCGGCTCAAACCGTTTCTGCAGGTCGACTATTTGCGCTGGTTTTTTTCTTTATTTGCATGAAAATTTTTCAAAATTCGAGATAATGAACGCCTCATGTTCTTCGTTGACCCGTAGGGATTTTCAACAGTCGTAAGCCTTGATGTCAAATAACTGTTTACTGTTTAATTCCATTCCTGCAGCTGAGGGGGTTGAATTGGATTGCAGAAAAAATGACATGACACTCACCGTACCCAAGTCCCTTCTCAAGGGTGTTGACCGGCACCATTTGATTCTAAAAGAAAAAGACTGTTCGGCCTCTGAAAACAGGACTCATTTCTTCATGACAACTCTGCTAACTGGATGCAAAACAATGCTCAGACACCGCGGAAATTTCGCTATCTACAGTAACATGGTGAGAGAAATCCCAATCAAGCGAGATCAAACCATAACACGCGTGCGAGAGGTTGCCATACCATTCAAGTGTTTCTACTCCGAATATGGCGCGGTGTCATCTGTCGGTATCAAACCAATGAACAAGAAGGTTATTTTATCTTCCAGGGGATTTGGAAAATTCACCCTCACTTTGGACTTGTTCAAGAGTTCCTCGTAAGTTTCTAAGAGTAAAAAAAAAGCATAAAACATTTGTTCTAGTTGCAGCCTCAGTGTGCTGAAAACTAAATTTATTTGTAAAGTTTCCAATTTTCCTTTGTGCAGCGGAACAGGATAATGGGTGGGGTGGAAGGGGGGGGGGGGGGTGGGATAAAGGAAGATTTTTTGACTCCCATAATAGGGAGGGTTTCCGTACTGAACTAATAATACCATATTACTGAACTACTGAACTAATAATACCATATTAGTCTTGATATAAGAAAGAAAAAACTCTTCAAAGTCACCACATTACTTCATGAATATAAATCGCTAGTTGCAAGTTTTTTCTGTATAAAAAAAAACAATGTTATTAATCCAGCTTTATGTAACGATAGAGAAAAATGTTTACAACTTGGACGTTTATCCACGAGGTTTTGTGACGCCTTTGGAATTTTCTTATCAGGCTAAATTTTACCTTGTAAATATTACTTCATCAAAGCAATTTTTTCTGTGTTATTTTGCTTAGCTACGGAAGTGCATACACCAAAAACGATTTCCCCGTTACTTTGGTTCTCCGAAAGAAAATGTATTTTATGGTCCAAGTGGACACTGATGATTCCCGATTGTCAATTCTGGCCTTGGATTGCTTTGCCACGCCCTCTCAGGACAGAGATGCAAGGCCCAGATACAATCTCATCAAGGACGGGTAAGGATGACATTTCGGTTTTCTTTAATTTTCACTTGACAATACCAGTCTTGAAGCTACTTAGAGGTTTTGTGATTTGTTTTAATTGCATTGCTACTTCTGTCACTAGGTTAGATCTTTAATTGATTATACCTTTTCATGGGCAAAAAATATCACCCCCGAGAAAAGAGACAGATGGGTGTTTTTTGTGTGTTTTTAACATTAATCATGTTTGTTGATAGATGCCCAGTTGACAACACCGTCGAATTCCTCCCTTCTTCCGACCCCCAGTCTCAGCGTTGGAGCGCCGAAACCTTCAAATTTGTCGGAGAACACTCCTACGTGTTTATGCACTGCAAGGTGAAAGTGTGCAACGCAACGGATCCGAATTCTCGTTGCGCTCAAGGCTGTCAACCCAACAGAAAGCGTCGGGCTCTTTCTGATTTTCCTGGTGATGTGTACCCTCTTGCCCAGGGCCCGTTCGCATTGAATAGAGAGAAGAGAGAGGCTGAGGCGAATGAAGCACTTGAATCAGATCAGAGCATGCGCGGAGCGCAGAGTAGTAAGTATATTTCGGTTACATTTAAGGGGTTGCTCAGGATACTCAAGCTACTGTAACGAAAACGTTTGCTCCCTGAGCAAACTACTTGTCAACACCGTAAATGCAAACAAATTGCTTTATCTATTTCGATAAGTCGATCGTGAAATAATTCAATTGCAGTTTTGGAAATATCAGGCAGAGGCTCTATTATAAATGCAAAAGAAAAAATGACAAACCAATCTTCGATTTTCAATTTCTAGGTATCCAGATGCCTCTTATCGGTGCAATGGCTGTTGTTGTTGGAGTATGTGTTGTGGGGATGTCTTACATGACGTACCAGAATAACCGCAGAGCAAATGTACACCGGTACCAACCACTTTGATCCAGTCTTCTTCCGCGGTCTCTTCTTACTCAATCATCTTCATCCGATCCGAAAACTGAAAGATATATATTTTTTAAATTGCCAGTGATTTTTATTCATTCATTTTCCCTTTCCCATTTATTTATTTCTTTATGAAATTCTTAATGATCTCTCTGTGTAAGTTATTTCATGAAGTGGCAAATTTTAATTGCTTGATCCAAGCCCTGTAAAAATGTGTCAATACTTCAGTTTGGTTACTGAAAGAGGGCCTAGATTAGGTTTACAATAAACTGATTTTTATTATCTAACTTTTAGAAAAAAATACAGTTAACAGTGTTAACGTTTTTTTGTTGTTGTTTTAGCTGCCGTTAAATTGGCTCAAATTTTAGTTTACCCCTGCTGATCTAGGCTCTCTTTAAAAGGTTATTCATCTTTGTGAGCTTGCTAAACTGTTTTTAATCACAAAAGACGGTTTTACTTTTTATCTCAGTTTTAGCTGCATACAAGGTCCATGTACAAATGACTGACACATTCTTCGAAACAGATTTAGCGCTCATACTTAGGTTATCCTGTTCAGGAGTTGAGCTTAGCACTCGATTTAGGCACATCTTTGCCCTGCAATCGAGAAACAGTGTGATAATAATAAAGTTTGAAAATGCCATTTGGTTTATTTATTGTTCGTACAGTGGGCTCTGAAGCAACGTTTTCCTCATTAGCAGAAATCATCCTGAATGAATTGAATGTTACTGAAACCAGATAATCCAGGGAAAAGGCTTCTTTAATTGCATCAAAACTGCTGGGACAGTTTGACTCAGTTGGGTTGCATATCCATATCTGTTGTCTGTTATGGTCTCCCTTTGATAGTGCTCTCAGGGTGTCAGGTCTCATGAACATAAAAATTTTCACACTCTTTCGCATGTACTTGAAATGTTGATGACAATGGCAATTTGAAAAGAAGCGTTTTAAAATTGCGAGTTTTGTGGCAAACACGACTATTCATCGTGAACACGGATAAGTGAAAACAATGACTTTGGAAACTGATAACATAAAAAGTGGGGAGGGGTGGGAGTATAAAAGCATTTTGAGTACGTGTGAGAGTGAATAGGTGTGTTCAGATTACGTCAATAGATCTGTCATTAGCTTCTTTTGTTCGCCCACTAAAATTTTCACATTTTATCATTGTTATCTGTGTCTTTAGAGATTGCTTTCAAACCACCTATAGGAGAAAATTTTTCAAATAGATGTGGACTTCGAACATGCGATAATAAAAAAAATCTAGTTAAGAATTGCACACGACGATCCACTCCAGAGAGACCATCAAAGTGTAGAAAGATGCAAACCACGTGAAGGAAGCTGAGAAAGACAAATGGTTAGATCGCAGGTTGAAGTGAGGGAGACGTAAAACGGGTGCTTGAAATTCAAGTGCATTTTTCCCGTTTTCTTGATCGAATTTGAAAATTTCCATTCTAATTATGCATGACAATGGTAACCACTGAAGCATCTTATCCTTGGTGCATAAATTATGCTCCTTTAACAAAATGACGACAGCCTGAGACGGATGCTCTGCGTGCAAAAAAATAGCTCAAAATGATCACGTCGTAATGTTACGATCGCCCGTATATGTTGTAGTTCTTTTCCTCGTTGTTTTAAATGTAAATAATTCGGCAGAGAACCTCTTTAGCTATGGAGAATATTCAAACCAATATACAATTTATCAAGTAGAGAATGCGGATCAAACAAACTCGAAAGGTATGCTTACATGTTAGTCAAACGTTACGAATTGAAATTGTAATGAGTACATATAACCTTTGATTGTTATGTTTTACGTTAATAGATATTAGACTACTTTTCCTTAGCTACTCTCGGAATTTACAACTGCAACGTTTGAGTAATCCTTATGATGTCCCTGTTTGAATACAATCACCACTGAGCACTTGTTTTTCCTACAAACGAAAGAATGCGATTTGTATATGACCGAGCTCGTACTTTCTTGTCTCATCCTCATATTTCAAAGCGGTTTCTGTTTCACGAAAATATTTAAATCGATTAACGAGCAAGGTCGCATGTCAAATGGCATATTGCTAGTTGTTCTCATATCCGCAGTGGTCGTAAGGTCCGCAAGGAGATCACAAGTGTTGTGCAACCAGGCTTTAACTTTTACATGTAACTTCTTGAACAGATTTTTTTTTCAAACCGAGACGAAAGTAAGTTTATATCGTTAGGCTTATGAAGCTCCTGCATTTTGGAGATCCTCTCGTTAATATCGGGCCGTTTTTAATTTAGTGTCTAAAGTAATTTTGCAATCATTTGTCTTGGTTCTGCTTGGTGCGATTTATTTCGCTCCACGTTCACAACTAATTGTGACTTGATCGCCGGCGCTCTCCCGCGCTGTATGTTTTTGCTTTGCTTTGTGAATGACTCATTTAACCCTTTGACACCCAGGAGAGATCAGCATATAAATTCTCCTCACAATTTTAATGAAATGTCAGTCAGACGAGTATTGAGAATGAAGATAATTATCAGCTTGAGAGGCGTGATCTTGATATAACACCAAATTCGCATGACAACCCAAAAAAGAAATCTATGGTTCTAGTTAGGAGAATAAACGTTTCGATCTTGGGAATGAAATTGATAACGTTTGTTATTGATTGGTCAACGCCATTAAGTTGTTTTGCATAATTAATCTCTATCTCCACAGATTGTGGTGCAGTTGTTAACTGTCATCCAAATGAAATGTCAATCGCACTTTCCAAGGCCTTTCTCTCTGGTGTCAGCCTAGGGAATCTGGGTCTTTTGGACTCCAGCTGTAAAGCAGTTGACAACAATACACACTTTACTTTTACGACATCGTTGATTGGTTGTGGTACTTTAAGCAATCACATTGACGCCAGCGTGGTTTACAGCAACGTGGTTCGTCACGTGGTTCCACCGACAGCAATTATCACTCGTACACCACAAGTGAAAATACATTTCAGCTGTCATTATTCCAAATATGGAGTGGTTTCAACTGGTGATATCACCAATGGAAACGGGCAAGATACAACTTACTTTGAGAGCCAAAGATTTGAGTCTGAAAACAACGTGTGTCGAAAAGAAAGGTCTGGTAGCACCGATTCCCTCATTCTATAGCTTAAAGTGTCTAAAATATCGCCGATATCGATGTCGCCATGTTGGATGGATGTTGGGAGGGAATGGGACGAAGAAAGGAAAAGACCTGGATCTCGGGAGATGATTTCAAACAACATGTCTCTAATTGATGTAGGGACAGTAGGTGTACTTGTTGATAAAAGCCGCAAAATAAGGGCTAAAATTGTTTTTGAAGAGTTTTGATAAACATAAAAGTTGATAGATGTTTCCAATACTGAGCAGAAACACGAGGGTCATTTCTAAGGCAAAACGGAGCACTGACAGAGGGAGGGGGGTAAAGGCGCACCGTCGGCTTCCATTGATACCAGCCTCGTTGCTGAAGGAACTACCGATGTTAAGTAAAGTTATTTTACCTTTACCTTTTTTTAAGGCACAACCGAAGTCAATTTCATTTAATAATCACTAAAAGCATGTTAAAGCTTATTCTTCGTTCATTTTATTTCCTTCACTTCATGAAATTTTCAATTCTGAAGTTGTACGTTGGGGTGAGTTAAAGGTTCAAATCTAATTCTCCCAAATTGTAACAAACCTTGTTATGCTGCCCCGACTGTTTAGTACTAACATGTTTTCTGCAACTTCTTTTCAGGTTATTCTCATATTTTCGTAATCCCACTTGTCCGAGTAGATCGCTGGCTCCTCCCAGGAATAGACTAAAGCACAAGGGACACCTTAACAGAGGAAATGAATGATCAAGTGTTTTTATAAGCTAGAGTCGGACACTGAACATTTCCATGTTTTCTCCGTGTCCTGTCGAGGATCAAGAACGACACTTCATTTTCTAGCTATAGTGCAGAGCCTTTCTTCAATAGAGAGAGCTCAGTAGTGGCAAGCGAATGAATTAAACTTGAATAGTTTGATGAATTCTTGAGAAAGTCCACTTTGGCAAAAAGATAAAGAAAATATTGGAACTCTTAATCAAGCTGTGAAGGCTTTTCAGAAGTTTGAAATGGAAAGATCTGTTAAAATAAAATTTTCAATAACCGTTTATGCATAGTTTCTTTTGCGCAGTCCGCATACACTCTTTCGATTCGGCTCATTTATGAATCTTTATTCGGCGAGCGGATGTGCAGACTAACGAAGCCTTTTTCTTCTGGATTAATACGCCCGTCACAGGCAAAGTTTTCTCTTATTTTCCCTTCAAGATTTTTTCCACTACTGTCAAACTGGCCCCAGTTGTTCGATAGGTGGATAGCACTATCCACTAGATAAATCACTATCCAGTGGATAACTCAATTAGTTTTGCTCGTGTTTATCCGCTGGATAGTGATTTATCCGGCGGTGGATAGCGTTATCTGCGTTATTCACCTTTCGAACAACCGGGGCCTGGTATTTAGAGCGGTGCATTAAAAAATGCTTTTGTGGGAAGTTTCTTGTTCACAAGCTGAAAGCATAGATTTATGTTGACATAATAGGACAAGTAACTTTAAATGAAAGGGTTAAGTTGGAAAATAGCGAGCGATATTGTCCCAGTTCATTGAAACAACGCGTCAATCCAGCTAAGATATTGACCATACGTTCTCTTGTTTTGATTCCTTTAGCTGTTCATCTTTACAGCAAAAGGTAAAAGCTCTCCTCAGCTCATATCCCAATGGGTAAATATCGTTGCATTTGAATGGCGACGAAATTATTCGGCATTTTTTGTGCAAAGGTAATTCAGATCAGAGGGATTACTTAAGAACAGAGTACGCCTTCTTTTTTTTCACGATAGTTAAATTACCTATTATCTGTTTTTAACCAAATATACGAATACGGAAAGTCAATGTTCTTGTCACGGTTAAGTCATCTTTTTGTTTTCAAAATGCGATTTTTCTTTTCACTTTCAAAGCTTTGCATTTAATTTTTAGGGTCAAAAAGGCCAAAAACCCGGTAAAAATAAACGTTTTAGTAATTTTCTTCTAGTCACTTAATTGAGTATCCTGCAGACGCAGACGTATTTCCCGCGGTCGTTTCTCTCCCCCGAAAAATAGCGGTTTTGAGCGGCTAATTGAAAAAAAAAAAGGCACTCAAAGGACCGGCATGACTTACAAAATCAGTAAAGTTTTTTTTAGTACTCGTTACTCTTCGTCAATTTTCTCTTATGCTCTTTAAAACATGGTTTCCTTGTACATGCGGGCACGTCATTTCACGAAAAAAATCACTGAAACTCGAATATTTGCAAACGTATTAACTTACGCATGTCGTGGATATGGTTCACTAAATTTTCCGTGTTTCAATTATTAAAGGTAATAAGCTTTTATCTTTACTCCCTCGAGATATGCATAATTTTGTTGACAATGCGGACAAAATGATCGCAACATCCAAACATGAAATCGTTCAGGTTTTAAAAGGAAATTTTTCGGCTCTAAAATGGGATCATGCACAACAGCGGCCTTGCTTGTATTTCAATTTTTCCTCTTGTCGGCGAATACTCATGGAATCGTATATTACAAAACTCCTCAAGACGCCAGGAAAGGTTCGACGAGAGAAACTCAGCTAACTGAAAGAACCTCCCATCATCTTCTTGTTGAAGGTAAGTTTAATCATCAACATTTTAAGCTTAATCTTTAATTTCTTAGG
>OX421451.1:1808032-1850532 GCA_949126865.1 Montipora capitata
TTTTGTTAACGTTCCTTTTGTTATCAGGGCTTGATGAATTGTTTTTGTTGTATCAACTATTGGTTCCTTCTCCAATCACAGACCGCGTCTGGAAAGCTAAAGGGTCCAAAACATGACTTTACGATGACTATAAATGGTACATTACGTGGGGGTGGCGTGAATGCTCGGATGATACCCACTTAAAGCCTCTCTAAATTTGAAAAGGTGGATAAATATAGAACTCTCTTTTCCTTTTCTCTTCTAAATAAGGGTAAATCAAATGTTGCTAGATAGTTCGTTCTCTACGACTCCGGTACATTGTAGGTACTCTCTTACTAAAATGAAACAACAGCTTTATCGTTTTACTTTTTCCGTATTTTTACAGTACAACAAATTTGCGTAAGGCACTAAGCTTGAACCACTCTCTTCGCGGATCTAATGAAAGATTTGTTTTTACCACCATTTTGTTCTCTACAGCTGCAAGGTGGACGACACAGTTGAATATATTTCATCCGACCACAAATCCGATAAATTCAGTATTGAAACTTTCAAGTTCATCGGTGAATTCGCCTACGTTTTCCTACATTGTCACGTGAGAGTTTGCAATGCTTCCGATGAACAATCCAAGTGCGTGCGAAATTGTGAAGAACGACATAGACGTGACGTCACATCGTCTGCTGAGACTGCCAATGACGTATACCCTCTTGCCCAGGGCCCTATCAGTTTGGAGAAAGAACAAAAAGCTGGTAGAGAGAAAACGAGACGGCCCTTAAAAGGCACAGGTAATTTTCCAGTCATTAATTAAAAGCTTTTCACTACAGAGACACTTTCAGTTTTACAATCAAATTATTTCTCCTACGTTCACCCTTTCAATGGTAAATAATTCGCGTTGTTCGGTGGGTGAGCACTTGGTATTTAGCGTATATCTAATTAAACAGTTTAGCCATATTTCTATTATAATAGTCCTCTTATTTAAAAAACCTTTTTTGCTCGTCTTTTAGGTCCAAATGTACCAGTTACTATCATGTTGGCTGCCTTGATTGTGTTATGTGTCATTGCCATGTCTTACCTGTTGTGCCAGAAAAAGAAAAATGAAGATGTGGATAACTATACCAAGCTCATTCAAGAAATTCAAAGCTAGCATCGGAGAAACAAAAGTCCGTCCTTTCTTGCTTGTCTCTTCTTTCCGAATGAAACGCGTGCAAATCATGATGTGGATATCATGAAATCCTGGACTGGAGAATTTTATCTGATCTTCTAAATGCAGGCTGAGTTTAGAGATTTCGATCAAAAGATCAACGAAGGCCTATCGCACGGGGAACAAAGAAACAGAGTCCTTGAGAGGAATGGGAGAAATTACCCCAAAAAGCTTAAGGTGGCTCAAACTAGTTTCAACACTTTGAAGAGACACTCTCTTTAAAATGAATGACGCGACAACACCGTATCACGTATCAGCAATGTTATGGTACTTTATTATAATACCTCTCAAATAGTACGCGCGCTGTGATTGGTTAAATTAGCGGGCCGTATTGTACAGTACAGCCCGCTGTCCAGCCCTCTATATAAAACATTATCTAGCAAGTTTTTCATGTCGTTTCTGTTACATTAAACTTGTAAAACTGTTTGAATCTTGCAAGCAACTATTTCAAACAGCCAAGAAGATTTAGTTTTTCGGATTTTGACACTGATACCTTCCGCTTGACTTTGAATAGCTTCCTTGACCGCACGCCGGATTGACCTCAGTGATATAATAAATATCTTACTAGCCTCGTTTTCTCGGTCCCTACTGTAAGTTACGGAACCTCGTCTTTTCCCGTTCATTTATGGCCCAGTACGGACCTCAAGCTCGGTTAGTAAGAGGTATATATGAAACAACGATTGTTTCCAAACAAGATGCGATCGTTATTGTGACGTAATAAGTTACCTTGGCAACGGAAAAGCCCAGCAAAAACACCCTATGTTTTGGCTTTAGTTGCTCATATCTCAAAAAGTAACTCGGTGACCCCATTTGCTGGAAAGTGATCAGAATGTAATCAATTTCCAGTAATAAAAAATGGGGGTCACCGAGTTACTTTTTGAGATATGAGCAACTAAAACCAAAATATCAGGTGTTTTTGCTGGGTTTTCCTGTTTTCACGGTAACTTATTACGTCACAATAATGACCGCATCTTGTTCAGCAATAATTGGAGTTTCATATGGTACCAAGAACGTTGCTTGAAAGTGTTGAAAGTGTTTTGAGCCACCTTGATAATATTTAAAATATTCAGTGACTAATTTAAAAAAGAAATGAAATAGTCAACAATTATTTTATCTTCATCGAATGTAGCCTTAACATAAAATGTATGATGTAGATTCCAAATAGTAAAGTTTGTTCGAAATTTAGTCACAAATTTTGATACATAAACGGAGGCAGTTAAATCTGAAAATAGCAGAGAACTCTTTTTATGAAGCTCGCTACTTTTTCAAAACCGTCTATCCTTGTAGTTCTTTTAACTGCGCTGTCGTATGTGAAATTCAAGTTAATAAAATCATAATACTGTCAGTCGTGGAAACTTCAACACCTGGTTCACACTTGCCACGCAAATCATGCAAACCAAGAGCTAGCGGCGCACTTGGAGTCCTTTTCTAAATTGCGGGCACGGATGTCACCATCTTCAGTGGTTTTGTCTTCAACAGAGGTGGCATGGATTTGCTCTACCAACGCCAGATTAACACACAAACGAAGTAAAAATGCAAGTGTATGCAAGAGAAAGAGAAAACATTTTTTCATTTCCTGTGTTGACGCTTGCGTTTGGGTTGCAGTAGTTAACACGCGTCGTATGTGTAACCTGGGTCTAGGTTTTTCCCAACCAAAGCTACAAATGAATCTAAATATCTTGACCGCTGGAGGCTTGATACCGAGGACTCTTTGAGCAATGATCGGTTCTAGGAAGCCTGAAGAATCTGGGCCATGTAGAATTCTTCTCTTTTCAGGGGCCTCGTCGACCGAACCTGTGAAGGCGACCACTGACTTTTTCTTAATTATGCCTGCATATATTGTCGGTGCTTTTATCCAAACGATAACTACAATAGTGTGAACAGAATATTGGTATTAAAAGAGGAGAGGTCAATGAATAAGCGGGCGGAAAGTTTAACATGTAAAAACTGACAACTCAAGTGCCAAGTTTTTATCCCCTTGAATTTTTGTTAACTTAGTACTCCTGCTTTTTTAGTACCGGCCGGGCCGAGTGTTTAGGCTTCCAACGGGCGCTGTCTCTAAGCAACGCCCACAAAATTTAGATAATGAAATTTATCTGGAAAAAAATAGTATCTGTGAGCTTGCCATCTTATAACAGTGATAACTGCATGCACTGAATCATGATTGTCCTCGTTGCGAGAGAAAAATGGAATACTTCGCTGCTTTAAAGATGTGATGGTACTCTCTCAATGAAGCTTTTGCAAGGTTAGCAGCAATGGAATTTTTCATTGTTCCGAACATGTTGACATTTGAGAACAACACTATTTGCAGAATTCCTGCTTTCATTGCTACACAAACGTACCGAGGAATGTGTCAATTATTTCTAAATCTCTCTTTGTTTTACAATGAAGTGTGTGGGAGTCTTTATCACGAAAAATAAAGCTAAAGTTAAAGCCCCTACAAAAATACCGTCACCCCTTCCGCCGAGTTTGCAAGGAAAGGCCTGCCGAGGAGTGCTTCGAAAAGGCTAAAAAAGATTAGGTTTTACCCTTATTTTGTAAAATGCGGGGCTTAATGGTTCTTTTCTCACTTATCATCTTCAGCACAGCAGAGGATCGCATTAAGAGAGATGCCGTGCCTGATATAGGCCAACCAGGTAAGCGAGTTATACTATAGCAATAGATAAGATTATAGATTATACCCACCGAAGGGTGCGAAACATTAGGAATAGACAATCCATCAAACAATTAAAAAAGAAAAAGAAGAAAATTATCATCAAGTCTGCGAGCATCTGAGGCAAAATGATACGGACAGAATTAGTTCCAGGAATTATCTTCCACTCTCTTTTCAGTATTTGCCGATCGACTTCCCTAGCTTGTTGTGCTTTCGATCAACTCATTCGGGAAAAAAACGTTTGACATTTTTCTTTCTCTTTCACTCTCTTTTCTTAACTTAAATCTGTAATGGCTCAGGCCTTAAAAATAATCTTTAATTAATTTTACAAGAAACGCCCTTTTTTGTAAAAGGAAAACGATACCTTGTAGGGGTGAAGATTTTTCCTCAATGGCATTGTGTGGTAAACTACACTAACTTTTGGAATGTGCAAGTAGGACGAGAGTTTTTTTCATGGAATGACTTGGTCTAGGATTTAAATGTAAGTGCATTTAAAAAGTTGAACGACGCTCATCCATTATCCCCGACAGAGAAAATTGGCAGTTAAGAATGACATAAATGATCATGAAATTGGAGTTGTTTGCTGTGCGTTACAAAGCTGTCAAACTTGCACTACGAGGTTAAATAATCATAGACGGATTAAACTAAATGAACAAAAAAAAAACTGGATAGGATCGAAAGGACTGAATGCGGTTTCAAGGAAACCTCCTTTTTCATGAAGATACCGAGAAGCCCTGGGAAAGAGAAATGAACTTGTGCGAGCATAATGTTAAAAAAAAACATAACATTGTACTCCCGATCAACAGTTTCAATAGCACACTCATGAATTAGGTGTGTTCTCTAAAAACGGTGTAGTGTTAGAGCGACTTTCGTATGATCTTGAACAAGTGTTCGCAGTTTGTTTCATGGACCAATTTTGACAGGATTAAAACAAAGCTTCTCTTTATTCCCGCCAAGGAAACTCCTAATATGGGTAGTAAATATTTCGATTGCCCAATCACATTACTGCATTTCAAATGACGTCAAAGCCAAATGCCGATCTCTTTCCAGAAAGTTCCATGGAGAGATGACGTTGTTTTCACCCGCGCTCGCTAAGCCAATGAAAATACACGCTTGCTTGTATTTATTCGATAAGCCAATAAGATGTTTTGCATTTTTGTTTACGTTCTGTTTTACGTTTATTTTTCAAGGTCATATGAAAGTCGTTCTAACGAACACATCAAGGTTTGTTTGTTTGTGTGTCAGGAAAAACATAGAGTCATAGAGTTTGCGATAAGAACACACCCTGGGTGTTGTTAAAAAACACCCTGCGATTTTGCAAATCGTGCAAATCGGTGAGAGGCAAACATTTTCTTACTTGGAAAAACTACGACATAACACACTTTAAATGGCTAAACACCTGTAGTATTCTAGCACACCTTCGCTAGCAATGTTTACCCCTGAAATACAGAAAATTCGTGGGAACAGGCCAAAGTTTAGTTTACAGGAACTGAAATTTCAACTTTGAAATCTGGTGCACACTAAGGTTGCACACTTTGATCGAGAAAAAGTACCCCTTAAATCATAAAATATATAACATTTGATCCCATAAAAGATCAAATCGATTTGTGTTTACCCGCAAAATTTACAGAACAAGACTAGGAAGGTTTAATGTTTGCTGAGATGCTGTGCAGTTTCCATTACTGTTACGTACTTGTGATATTTACTACTATATTAAATTATCACTTACTACTGAACAAAAGTACCTCTTTGTACTGTTATATAAGGCGGTGAGACCTGAATAAATTTCTATTTCTGTTTTTCTCCAATTTGTTTCACTAGCTTACTTTTTATTCTTTGTCAGTGTTCAAGAGAATTCCACTTTCATGTGATTCAGTTTCTACGTTACGTTTTTCGTTGCAGGTAGTTCCTGTAATCCGTTTTCTGTTGGTCCAAATGTTAGCGTCAGTGAAGCCACATGTACTCAAGTACCCAGTCCCCCTGGGACAGTTTGTACCTTGTCCTGTCCACCTAAGTACAAACTAACCGGACCACCTTTCCAGAATTGTGATGCTCAAGGAGTTTGGTCACCATCCAGTGGGCTAATCAGCTGCCAAGGTAGAATGATGGAAATGAGAACACCAAAACTTTGCAAGGAAGGGGAATGAAATGCATGCTCATAGTTACAAAATGCAATGTCGTCTTTTTTGCTAGCAAGGGACAGGATACAACGGATCATTATGTGTGTGAGTTTCATGTATCAGTTGGTGGATTCTTAATAAAATTGTCATTGTATGCAATTGTTTCTTCAGATATCAATGAATGCAAATACCAAAATGGCGGGTGCAGCCATGAGTGTGTTAATGACGATGGAGGACACCACTGCGCATGCCCAAAGCCACTTGAACTCTCCGACGATAACCACAATTGTAGAGGTGCGTAAATTTGCATGTATGCTTGGGTTTTTCTTGACGTTGTTACACTTTCATTTAAAGAAGAGAAAAAACAATCAATTGGTCAAAAGGTAAACGAACAAAGGAAGCACGCGCAAACAACACCGTGGTCTTGAGGGTTCAGAGCCTGTGCAAAAAAGAACCCTTTCCTCCTCTGTGAACCAGATAGCAATGATCCTCCTTCGTTAAGAACAAAAATTCGCATGCGCTTTAGACTGTTTCAACTGACCATGTAATGCCTTTATCGTTATAGCTGTTGGTCTTCTCCTGAACTGCAGCACTCACGCTATAGAAGTGACTGTACCCAAAACGGCTCTGCGTGACCTCCAAGGTGACTTCCTGAGCCTGCTGGATCCCGCATGTCCCGTCATAGAGACACCTACGCACTACATTTTTGATACAGCTTTGGACAAATGTGGCACTAAACGACGTAGCACGCCAAACTTCATTGCGTACAGCAACAGAATTGTGGAGAAAAAGGCATCCCCTGGCAGCATATTTACTCGAGTAGGAGAGGACGAGTTTGATATCCCGTTCTGCTGTTACTACCTAAATAACGGCATCACTTCCGCTGTGGGAATCAAACCGGAAGTAAAGCAACTGTACCTAAACGAAAACGGGTAAAATATGTTCTCTTCTTTAAAATTGCGATCGACTGACAAAATTTGAAATAGACTGAGAATTAAGGCAAATAAATTTGTGTAAATTAAGTTTGTAGAGTTCTTGCTTTGATTTCATATAGCTATTATTTTTTCTCATAGTTATGGTCGATTTTCCGTCCGGATGGATTTTTATCACGATGAAAACTACAAGAGTAAATACTCGTGGAATGATTTCCCAGTGGAAGTAGCGTACCGCGAGCGCCTGTACTTTGAAGTATCCATAGCAACCTTGGATCAGAGCTTGCAAGTCCTGGCGGGAAATTGCTGCTCTACACCTACCGCTGACCATAACAAGGAACACAGATTCAGACATGAAATGATTCATGAAGGGTAAGTAGGATGGTGTAGCACTTGGGAAATATCCTGCCTTAATATGAGAAAAGTTTACTTTTAACAAGTGTCTTACGTTTTCTTATCGGTATCCCTCCACTACCTTCTTCAAAGTCATTGTCTCAGAAAAAGTGCTATGGGGTAGAGGTGAAAAAGTGTCGGGAAGAAGAGAAGGCATTCTCTATTTTCGAATTCCCCATAATACACTTTGTTTGCCCCCCAAATTTTGCATAAACCATTGTTTTCAAATGCTCTTGGGAATATGCAGGTTTCCTCAAAAGCATTTGAAAACAACAGTTTATGCAAAATTTGGTGGGCAAACAAAGTGTATTATGGGGAATTCGAAAATAGAGAATGACCATGACTGAAAAAAAAATATCATCATGTCGTTGTTGGGTAGAATGAAAAATTCAAGGATGGCAAGGATGGCAAGGATGGCACAGTGGAGGAGCAAGGATGGTGCAGTCGGTTAGTGCGCTACCTTGGTGCAAGAGGTCATGAGTTCGATTCCCGGATCTCGCATCCTTGTTTCAACTTCTTTCCTTTCCGTGTAGCTTAGTAGCTTTAAATACCCGTAAAACGGAGCACTGATGCGTCGATGGAGAAGGGGGAGTAAAATGAGAGCACCGTCGACCTCAGGTTTGGCAATTGAATTACTGTTACGAGTTATCGATGTTAAATATGGTTACTTTACTTTATTTCCGAAGAAACTCCTTGTGGATAGAGGTCTCCAAGCCGACGAGTTAGTTGATTCCTATGTGATACTCCAACGGAAATATAGCTTTTGGGATTGGAGGAATGGGAATGGAAATTCCCATTTGGGATTAGGAATGGGAGGAGAGTGATATTAATAATAATTGTTTGCTTAATTTTATACCAGGTGTCCAGTGGACGACACGGTCAAGATGGTGAATTCCTCTTCTCATCAAAGCCAACGCTTTAGCGTGGAATCCTTTAAGTTTGTTGGAGAATTCCCCTTTGTGTATCTTCATTGCAGTGTGGTAGTTTGTAAAGCAGATGATCCCGATTCGCGCTGCTCCAAAGGTTGCATTCCAGGACTTCACGTTAACCCACCGTATGCTGTCGTGGAGAAGCAAAAGGAACAATCGCAGCATCGCGACAAGCGCGAAGTAATCGGGAATAAGGACCCCGAGTACATGATCTCTAGGGGCCCCTTCTCCTTAAGCGAGGCTACTGTCGATGATAGCCCAGATATCTCTTTAAAAGGCCCTCAGCAGGATCAGTCAACGCTGGCAGAGGACGATGGCGAAAAGGAGAGGCAAGGTGAGGCGTTAATACAACCCGACTTGTTCAGCTCAGTTCAAAGTTACAGAGTATGAATCTGGCCGGTTATTTTTAAACAAGTTGTAACCAAGCTGCAGTTTACACCAATTTACCACAAAAACCGTAACTTCCTAGAAAATAGTTATTTCCAGTAGATAAATGTTTATTTCCTCCCTTTTTATCCGGGTTTGGTTTAGTCTCTCGAAGGACAGTTAAGACGTTAATACAAAAATAGTAGGCAGTATTGTTCAGAATCTAGGGTCGTTTATCAGCTAGTTTATAATTTGTGTTTTTGCCTTCAGGATGGGATCCCCGTGTAACAAATGGGCTGATGTTGGTCATTGCAGTGGCAAGTGTTTTGGCTTTCGTGGGTGTGATACACGTCACACGTGTGATGAAACGCAGCCGAAGATACAAGATCGTCAACCAGTCATAAGAAACCATTGATGGTTTGCATATGACGTCACAGCGACCATGTTGGTGTACAGAACGATGCAGTAAAACGTCTTTTGGGAATTGGACTCTATTACATTTATTACGCAAAAGTTGTGGGGCCATTTTCTATTGTTTTGTACAAAAACATGGCAGTCTCATATCATCACGTGGATGCAAACCAAAAATACATTACTCCAGCAAGAAATATCCACTTATGTCCAGAAATGCACATAATTAGATGGAGGCCCAGTTTTGACATCCAGCACGAAGTGTCCCTTTAAGGCAGCGTTTATGCGAACGCGGTTTCATTTGTAAACGCATCGTTTTCGATGCGTTTAAGCCTTCTGTTTACACGACACCGATCGAAACCGTTGGCGAAACCGGGTCAATTTGTAAACTCTGCCATAAGTGGAGCGTTTTTTGAAAACGATACGGTTTCACCTGCCGTGTAAACAGCGAAACTGCATCGATTTGAATACGGTTACTATTTTAGCGCGAAATTCGCAATTCAAAATGGTGAATTTAGCACGTTGTGGAGCGCTTGTTTATACCATCAAGACTTTGATTTTCTGGCGAAAACGGTTCCGTGTGAACACTTCCAAACCGCGTCTATTTTGACGCAGTTTCGAGTTTCGAAGTCGTGAAAGCATGTCGATGTGAAACCGCGTTCGTGTAAACGGTGCCTATTTGCTCAAGTCTAAGCCTTTGCTACATATTCCTAACCATAAGGTTAACGGTAAGGGTTAGCGTTGTTTTTAAGTCAGGGTAAATGCTAAAGTTTATCGTTACCTGAGGAGCAGCATTTGAGAGACGCTTTGTGACGTTGCTTGTCTGTATTCGAGACACAAGTGATGTTCAAGTTTTAGAAAAGATCAAGGGGACACCTTGTGACGCTTATTGAAATCCGCGTGCATCTAATTAATTATGCGCATTTCTGGACAAATCGACGAATATTGCATGTTGAAGCGATTTTCAATTGAGTGTCGAAAGTAATTAGCGAATTGCTTTGGTGTTGCATTACTTCACTCAGTGATTGGTTAAAAGTTCTCGCGCCACTTTTTCAACCAATCAGAAGTGAAACCAAAACCAATCGCGGCTCGCGCGTGCACATTTTCCCGCGCTTTGTGTCGGCTACGTGTAATTACTTCGAGTTTTGATTGGTTTACTGGATTGTCTCCGTCCTTTTTGACTGGCTAAAGTAATTATTTTGGCTTTGGTCTTACGACACTCGATTGAAACTTGCTCTAGACACACTCAATCAATGATTTTTTAAGGGGGATTTGAAGAAATTTCACAGGTCATCAATTTTCTGTAATTTTTTGGAACGGATTTGTGGCGTTGCTCTTTAATAAGTCTTTTCCCACTATTTCTGGTTTTTTTTCTGGACTGACCATCAATAAAGGCAAATAGCGCTATGCACTTGCTTCGTTTCATGTTTATTTTAAAAGCTGAAAGGCTAAATTGAAACTATACAGTCTTTCTCTTACAGCATAGAAGCAAGAAACAAAAAAAGCACGAAACAAGCAGCAATGAGAGAGAGGGAACATCTAATACAAATTGTTTTCGCATTTTCTTTTCGGCCACATCTTTCTCATCGACGTGTACGTCTGGAGGGTGTAACTGAAACTGCAGAGTGCAGGTTGCAGGTAAGGGTTGGAGGAGGTTGTTTCACCGTAGCTGAAACAACCCAAACCTTTATTAATGCCAACACAAGGCCTAAAAAAATAATATTTAAGCCTAGGGTTAGCATTTTTGAAAAGGTTTGGGTTGTTTCAGTTATGGTAAAACAATGGCCTGCATCCCTAACCTGCAAACTGCACTTTACACTCTCCGATGTACGTCATTTTGGTTATCTGCATAGTCTATTCAATACAAAGAAACCGAGCCATTTCTATTTTAACATTACCATAGTTGTAACGTGTCTGAGATTCTTCACTCAGAACTGAGAATCTAAGTTGAATACACATCCGTTCAGCGCCGGATAAAAGAGCTCCAAATTGTAATGTTACGCCTAAGTTAGTTGGAATATTTTTGCATTGTACTTCTTGAAACGAGACAAAGGAACTTGACGAACACCACCGGCAAAAATTAGAGAAATTTGTAACCCTTCCCCGGCTCCCTCTCATCTGAATTTTTGTCTCTATCACATTGTAACTTATACACATATTTGCGTGAAGCTATCATCTTAATAAATCTACCTTTCGATCACTTGTGAGACTCTCTATCTGGGCCTAGATACTTGAAGCGAGTTTGCCAATCGCGATTCGTTGAACTCATATTTAACTGGCCTTCTTAGTCCAATCCGGATGCATTTTGACGTCATATCTGAATAGACCCCCAGAAATTAATTAGAAAGCGTACAGTGTTGTTTACCATCTACTTAAAGCCATTATTTACAGCATTTCATACTGCCGCGTTTTTTTTCCATTAAATTTATTTTTCATCAGGCCTTCTAAAGTGAACAAAAATAGCTTCATCTTGCATTAAAGTTCGCTAATTAACTAATTTATCAGCGTCGTATTGAGTCGAACACTGAGTCGTTATGTTCTACAAACAAATTTTGGAGAGCATAGCAGAAGCGTAATAAGTTGATGTGTGATGGATAGCAACTTATTCTTCGAGAGTGCTCTACAATGTCCCAACTATTATACCCCTCTATAAACACACGGGTAAATGCCTCAATCAGTGGTTCTTGTTTTTAAATTGCTTGTGCAATTTCTTCAAAGCAGAAGTCCAGTTTGTTTATGTCACCAGGGTGTACAAAAAGATGAATGTTGCAAAGTCGCGCGAACTAAATCTGATTGCGTGGATTTGTTAGTTACGTTGCCACTTTTTTTTTCTGGCTCTATCGGCTTTGCCCAAGATATTCATAAATTCTTTGTGGAAAGAGTAAGTCGCACTTAATTTACTATCTCGGTGACGGTGGAATTTCTATTGATGAAAAGCCAAGTGGCCTTTGATTTGTTTTCGTTAAGCTAGCATTCCACCCAACTTGTGTACACAGCATGGTCTTTTGACGCCAGAAAAAATCCCTCCTCCATCACCGGCATTTTTTGTTATATCAACTGTTGGTATGCCGTGGGAGTTTGATATTATGCTAATCAAGACGTGTAAGCTTAATTTCGCCAAGACAATTGCTTTTAAAATCCAGTTTGTTGACTTAAGTTGAATTTCACTGGGTGTGGGAAAGATCTCTATCTTTCCAGCTCTCAAGAAGAACCGGCAAATGTCTCGTTTTTTTGTATTTCTCCTTCTCTGCCTTTCAGGTGAATTGGTGGCTGAAAAACGTGAGTTGAAAACTTCTCTGATTCATTTGTGGTTAAATGTCAACTGCCTAGAATCCTGAGATTGTCCCAAGTTAAAGTAACAAATCAAGGGTAGGAAAAAAACTTTTGAGGGAGCTAGTATCTGCTCCTAATTCACACGATAAAACAATTGGAACAGACACTTCTTCGCATTCGCTTTTGAAAGCCATGTAAAGCCTATTTAGCTGTTTTGTGAAAAATTCATGTCATTATCCACCCAATCATGCAATCCTTTATAGATGATCTACTTTCTTTTTTCTGCAAAATCTGTTAAAATTACCGGTAGTCTTCTGTTTTACAAAGGTACATATCTGGGCCCCTGGCAAAATCACTGTTCCTAAGAAAACCGTCAGGGGTAGATCTAAAGAAGAAGAGCATATTTCCATATTTTTGACTGAGGTGTCATTTTTTGTTACAATGACAATTATAGTCAGAAATATTAGAGAACATTAGAGAAAGAGGAAACCCAGCCGACTGCAACTGCAACTGCAACTGCACCATACACATTTGTCCTGGTTAACTGGGCAAAATACCTTAAACGATCTATGATGCTGGTTGTCAAATAATTATTCAGTCATTTCTCTGGGAAGTGTTTTCTAAGTAACTCAGCTATGCGTGGAATCATCTTCTCGTTTTTAGTTCATTCCCACTTCACCTCTTCCATTTAATCATATACATGTCTCAAAAGTTCTTTTTCTACTTGTGAGGCAAGATTAAACATTTTTAACCTTTTTAGTTTCTTTGTTGTGATTTATTTTAAGACATTTGATTGAGCCTTCTATTTATCAATAACGATACAAGTACACTCGGAAAACTTCAGAGTGCACTATCAGATGTAAACCCATGACCTTGCGATTTCAAGTTCAGATTCTCTGCTGCTTAGCTGTAGGAGACTTTAGGGGGCTAGGTCATTCATAAGTAGGTCCAAATGACATCTTCTTGCTATACTGCCAGGACCGAAATGATTGATTAAACTACTCAGGGAAAGACTGTCGTGCAATGAGCTCTACGTTTCCCCCGCTAGTTGTGGAAATTTTCAAGATATTTCCATCGCTCAAATTATATTTTGGTTATTTTTCTCATTTTTTTTTTTTCAGTGCAAGCACCAGGAGCAGTAAACTGTCCCGCCCTTCGTGTAGGACCAAAGGTTCACACAGATCACTCCTGCACCAGTGGGCCAAGTGACCCGGGCACCGTCTGTTCCTTCGATTGTTCCCACGGCTACAAGGGCAATGGTCCACCCGAAAAACGTTGCGATATGGATGGCTTTTGGACAGACGAGGCTCTAACATTTTCGTGTGTTGGTAAGTATACTAAATGAAACTAATAAGCATCCTTTGGAATAGAGCGGTTTGCTTTATAAGCATGGATCATATAGAGCGGTTTGCTTTATAAGCATGGATCATGAGTGTAACAAAACTGAAGCACCGGATCATGGTTGAAGGATATAATCAGCCATATCAATAATATAAGAACCAAAAACAGCATGGCTGATTGAACGCTGAAGGAATGTATAATAATATAAAAAGCTAATATTTCGAAAGACCCTGCCTTCTTCACCAGCGTTTTACAAGCAATGACTATGGTATGCCGAGACGTTACAATACGAACGGTGATACAGCTTGAAGATTCACTTAACGGACTTAAAGTGCTACTATGATAAAAATCACTCTTTTTTCCTTCAGATTTTAAAAGTGTTTGCTTAACCCCTGACAGGCAAAATTGTGAGCTTTGATTGTTATCCAAAGGCTGTTGACTTCAATTGTAAGCTTTGGATTTCAGGATCCGCCATTATTCACGATCAAAACAGACGTATTGGACCTCAGCGGGTTGTTTCTGGGAAAAGTGACGCCATTTATTCACTAGCTTAAACTTTCAGTGCGTAAATGCAGCTTCTTGTATTTGCTAAACAAAAGTCTAAAAACTTGAAACTCCCGTGCTGCATATTAATTCAGCCGCGTACACACGCATTGCATTCTTTGACAAGTGAGTCTTTCACGTCATCTTCTCCTCGATCCAGCTCTCTCGAGATTTTAAAGTAAGTCATGGCGGACCCTTAACCCATTGACTCCTGAAGGTTCCCCATTGACGAGTAAAATCGTCTGGCGTTAAACAGAATAAAATACTCTGGCGTTAGACACGGTAAAATACTAAGTATGGCCGGTTTAGGGGTGAAAGGGTTAAGTAGGAAAATTGCAATTAAAATAACAAGTGAAGAGAATAAAGAGTGTGAGAATATGGGCCCTTTGCAGGATAGTGATCACATGGTACAAATCCGCCATACTGGGACGCAAATTGCGCACTGGGACATCTAAAACAAAGGCTAGTTAATCTAAATTTTCTTTGTTTTAGATGTCCCAGGGGGCAATTTGCGTCCCAGTATGGCGGATTTGTACCATGTGATCACTATCCTGCAAAGAACCCATTTGAACCCTTTGCAGTGCAAGAGGGTAAAGAATGCCTTTCTAAAGATACAACTATCAACCCGCCCGTGGTCGTCATCAGGAGCCCATCTGGAGCGTGCAACTTCCATACAGCGTCTGTGAAACGGCGTTTTCACAAGAAGGTTTATTTTTAGACTAGCCCCTCCCGCGAAGTAGGTCAAAAAACAAAGGCAGTTCCGGTTCGGTGACCCTATGACGTCAGCTTAATTTCTTGTAATTGGTCATCGGTCTCCTGTGGGAGTCTCATTCGCGGGAAATTCAATCTAAAAATAAATCGGTCTGTGAAAACGCCGGGTCATGGGTTCCTGTCGTCATCTTATCCCAGCCTCTCACTAACTTTTTGCTGACACATCTTCATCTCTCGGTTTCATCACAGATGTGAATGAATGTAACATCACTAATGGATTTTGCAGTCACATCTGTAAAAATCTTCCTGGAAGCTACCGCTGCGAATGCCCATCTCCACTTCACTTGGATACAAGTGACCAGAGAACGTGTAAAGGTGAGACAATTTCAGGAATTGAAGCTGCGAATGAAACACAATATGAGAGGAAATGTGATCGTCACTCTTCATCACAGCTTCATCATTATGATCCTTAACATCATCACCATCATCATGTAGACAAGTGACAAGTTTACTTTTTCTTTTTGTTATGTTTTCTTTCTCAGCGCATGGTACCCACCTTTCCTGTGAGCCAAATCACATGAAAATTGTCTTACCCAAAAACCTTATCCTCAACCTCGCCCACGAACACCTAAGCCTCTTGGATCCAACCTGTAAAGCTCGTAGTAACGCTACACATTATATCCTATCCACGAACGTGACAGGGTGTGGCACGAGGTCCCACGTGTACAAGAACTTTATTGTTTACACCAATAGGGTGCTGGAATCACCCGACGACGACACTGACGTTATCACTCGAGTGGGTAAAAACGAGATCAAGGTTCCGTTCAGTTGTTACTTCAATGATTTAGAAATCGTTCATGTGGTTGGCTTAAAACCCAGTGCTCACAAGATCCATGTCTACGTTAAGGGACGTGGAAACTACGCGCTAAGTTTAGATATCTTCAAAGATAAGACTTACGGAGCAGGCCCGGTCGCCAAGGCTTTGCAGCCCAAATACACGCAAGCAGACTTTCCCATAAGTGTGCAACTCCGCCAGAGGGTGTATGTACAAGCATCACTGGATACGCGCGAAACAGATCTCAAGATATTTTTATCTAATTGCTGTTCAACCCCCATGCAGGACCACGAGGCAACCATGAAATTCAGACATCCCCTGATCGTGAAAGGGTAAGATAACGATAAAATTGATTTTATGTGAGACCACAATCTGCAAATCATCATTTCTTAAAGAGGTCTGATTCTTACGTTACGTCATTAACGCCGTCGTGTTGGTGGAGATAAAGTTCCGGACGAAAAAACCTTTCCACCGATACGGTGGCCATCATAGCTTCTTTTGTTCTGAGGGATTTATAAGGTGAGGGTCCCGAGAAGTCACTGAGGTATAGAAATGAGGATACCATCCTGGCCCCATTTGTTCAAACGATGGATGATAGCGCTATACGCAGGCAAAGTCACTATCCAGTGGATAAGTCACAGAGAAAGCAATAGACCTTTTTACCGATACGGCGGCCATTTTGATTTCTATTGTTTCGAATAGCTATTATGGGATGCCCAGGGGGCAAATACATATTAACTTGCCCCCTGAGCATCCAATAATGTCTTCTGAAACAATAGAAATCAAAATGGCCGCCGTATCTGCAAAAAGGTCTATTGCGCTATAAAATTTCTGACGTTTGAGTGATCTGGGAACGAATTAGTCAGAAATTGATATTCTTACGGCACGGTTGAGAGGCTTGGGTTCGGTCATGTGACTTGGGTGACTATTTAGGGTTTTTGGCGGGTGATTTCTGTCATTCTACGTCAGTCAGTCCTTCTGGTGGCTTTCCCTTTTTGTTTTTGTTTATTTTATTATGGAAGGGTAGTGTAGGTAATGTATTATGCCTTTTCCTCGAGGTTCAGTGCCACTGCATTAGATGAAGAATACGTTTCCACCTTTTTTGGCAACAAATAAGGAGTGGTTTTTTGGTGGTTTTTCGTATCTGGCGTGGTACATTAAGTTTTCATTGTCTATTGCCTAGACTTATTCGTTATAGAGTATCCTTGTATTAAGCTTATTTCCATACGCGGCACTTGTAACCATCAGATGGCTGACTGCACTTTCCTAATAAACTATTTCATTTTTCATTCCTCGGGTCAGTGGAGTCGGAATGTGACTTATCCAGTGGATAGTGCTATCTGCCTTTTGAACAAATGGGGCCTGATTGATAACTATGACTTTATTAACTTCTGTAAACACAAAGCTTTCGCGTCAACTACATAGTTTCGAATTACTGAATCTCACTCTCAATTACCAGGTTAAAAAAGTAATTATTAGATACCAAAGATTATAGGGATTAAAACCATCCTTTTCTTAACACGAACACCAAGTTTTCAACAATGATGTAGTACGTGTAATACTCCAAGAGCGTATAGGCGGGAAGTATTTGATGAATTCAGTTGGAAAAGAAAATATGCTTAAATTTCTCCTCAGTTGCCCTCGAGATCCCAGTGTGCAGTTTCACGCCTCATCCGATCCTACTAAAGTCCGCTTCAGCTTCGAAGCTTTTAAGTTCCTGGGTGATCATGACTACGTTTTTGTCCATTGCCGAGTTCACGTCTGCGACGTCAATGACAAGAATTCCCGCTGTGCTAAAGGCTGTATTAATGACAACAGTTCTGTGGTGAGAGACAACCCTGGGAAGAGTAGGAATCCTGTAGCTCACACCGTAAAAATATCACCGCTTCAAACTTCAAGAAGGAAAAACCTTGCTGAGAAACCAATGTCTCAGTCGATAGGAAAGAGCGCTAAGGCAAAGGAAGCTGTACCTAAAAAGCCTGTAGCAAGAAATAACAAAGCTCACGATCACGCCAAGCTTCCAGCGCAGAAGAATGATGCAGCTCCACAGCGCCGCATCATGAAGCGTGCCACAGGGAAGCCAAGAAAGAAAGGTGTGCTCGCCACTGTCGATGTCAGTGAAGGTCCCCTTATTCTTGACGTCGATGTCGGAAAAGAAAACAGAAGACAAAACCGGCCAAATATGGTGTCACCTCATGCCAAGAGATCAGGGATCAAACAAGACGTCAAGGCTAAGACTCCACACAAACGTAAGTGTTCCTGCCTTCGATGGGCAGCTACTTGAACTTCGTAACGGGCGCCTTTTAACAAAATACTCAGTGCCGTAGGAAATGCAGAAGGGAGCGTTCATCTTTACGAATTACACTGACTTTTGGACCGGGCTCATTGTCAAAACAAATTACGCCGAAGAAAATTACTGCACAGTAGCTTTTTCATCAAGAACACCTCGCGGATTGAAATCCCCCTAACTTCCGAACAATGCACTCAATGCACATTTCTGCTTAGAAGATTTACCCGAATACTCTGGTCACAATTTATGAGTAGCTTGATGAACGATCGCAAAAGTACAATTCATTCAAGACCTGAAAAACAGTGAGTCGAAAGAGATCAAAGTTTCAGTGGGAATTTACCATTCAGCAACTAATCGGCATTTTGTGGTTGTTTCAGGTTCCAGCACAATGCCAACTGCAACCAATTTGCTTCTTGTGGCGTTGACCGTGGCCTCCATCATGGCTTTGATTGGGGTGGCTTATCTTGGTCGCAAGGCGATGAAGACCGCTAAGAACCCTTTCAATTATCAAACTTTAGTAGTAAATTAGTAACTTTTATTTCTGTTATTCCGTGTATTCTTATTTTTTTCGGTTGGACTGGACCGAGGGTGGAATTGAGTCAATTGCGCGCGCGCGGGAATGCCAGTGTGCAACCAAGCTAGTTCCAGTCCAACCCTAACAACGCGAATAAGGTCACTTGCTTCACTGCTGGAATATCCCAATATTTACACTATGGTTTAGTTTCAATGTCTGAATAATTGTCATAAACCGACGGCAAAAGATTCCCCAACGTGTCTATCTCATCCTCGAAAAGGAGACCAATGATGGACAAACAAAGCACTTTTTAAAATTCTATTCTTGTGAACTCCGGCACTATAAGTGAATCGCACTGGTTCAGAGGATTGACAGTGAGACTGACCAACTTTCCACCGTCTAATTTCTAGGCTTTTTTAAACGAGAATTTACAATGAACTTTTTATTGAAACACTCATTCTTGACATGCGCAATTATTTGAAAATTACAGGGTCGATTATCTAAACGACGCTTAATAAGGCTGCGGTTTGCAAATATATTTTGCATTGTTTTCATTTTACTTTCAGAACATATCAAAAACGGCTTAATTTTTACATTTGGTAAATGAACCACCAGTCAGTAGTACTGTTTTCCAGTGATTTCTTTTAATGTATAAGCCTTAGGTAGTTGATAATAAACTGATTCTTAATCACTGTTTTCTTAGCCGTTATTCACTGTCTCGACACTGTCATTGCAAGCAAAGCTGGGTGCTGGAGACGAGTCTGGGAGGTGGGCACGTGTAAACTTGCACAATGGACAGACGATGAGTGCAAATGTTGTGTTTGCAATAGACAAAGAGATTTATTTTAGCAATAAACAACATTAAGTGGAGAGGAAGAGAGAGAAGGAACTTTCTGAAACCGCATAAGCCCAAACGATCCTATCACGCGCACCTCTCGAAATGGCATCTTATTTCATTTTTTGTATCAAAGCTTCCGCTACGATTCGACATCGTCTGACGAGTTTATGGCAAGAATGGTTTACCACCGAGTTTATGGCAAGAATGGTTTACCACCAAAGCCAAGTCCGAGTTCAGACCAGCATTTAAAAAATATCGAACGAACTTCACTATAATGTGACACAGTGGCAGCGAAGTTTTTCAACCAAGTCACGTGACGCTGTTACATGTTACTATTTCATGGCACTGTTCTCCTCTTTTTACTTTTCGCGCGGGTTTTTTTATCATAAACTTTCTTTTTCTTTTCGGAAAAAACAAGCTTTTTCCTCACTGGGTCCTGAAATGAAACAGAGATGCAAATTTAATACCACTATAGCAATTTCGAAAAAAAGACAGTGTTTATAAATCAAGCAAATTTCGATTCGCAATTTCGAAAAGAGAAAGTGTTTATAAATCAAGCAAATCTCGATTGTTAACCCTTTCAGCCCCGATAGTGCCAAATGGCACTTATAGATTTTACTCTGTCTAACGCCAGACGATTTTACTCGTCAATGGGGAACCCCTCGGGGCTTAAAGGGTTAAACAAGAGATACTTTGCCTCAGTGACATTCTTAAACAAGTGTAAGCACGCCCAAGTACATGTCGTTTTCCAAATGCACGTAAAATGAAAAACAAGACACACAAACACTCGTGCTAAGAACCGTGATGAGTTTCCCCACATTGGTACTCCTAAACATATAAATTAAAACGAACGAACGAATGCACGCACGCATGGAGAGAGTGAATGAGTGAGTGAGCGAGCGAGCGATTGGAATGAATGAATGAATGAACGTCAATGTCTTGAGATCTAAAAGTTGTTAGCAAAGACAAAAACTTTCCTCGCTTTCTTCATTCTCTTCAGTACCAGAAACATCTCTTTTCTTCTCGGAAAAGACCAGTTGTTTCCTCACCGTGTCCTGCAATTAAAACGCGAAGAAACCGATTGATTTATACCACAGTCGCAAATTCGAAATGTTAACTATGTGGGCGCTAGTCCTACTAAAGGAATTGGGCCCACGAAAGGACAGAGAAAAACTCTGACCAGGATAGGAATTGAACCCACCACCTTCGGGTTAGATCCCCGCTGTTCTACTTACTGAGCTACAAGGTCAGACGGGAGCAGGTCGTGGGAATTGAAGATGTCAATTTCCCGGCAATGAATATGATTTATGCAACCATCGATTGGTTAATGCTTGTCAGCTTATATATGTAAATGCTATATTTTTCGTGAAAACGTATAAAAAACAAAGAATCTAACCTCGCATTCTTCAATCTCCTCGCCATCACAATTATGATGACCGTTTGATAGAGCATCCTGAGTAAGTTTCTTCTTTTTTCTCTTTGTAACACTTTTAACTTTTGTTTTCGACGAAGACTGCGATATTTGTGAGTGAATTGGGTCTTTCGTCGAGCTTTCCTCCTTGCTTTTCTTTCGCTTTGCTTTTATAGTAGGCCTGACTCCTGAACCGAAATCCGCCTGGGGTAATAAGCTTTTCAAAAGTTCATCAACTGATTCGAGTGAGATTATGTCGCCATTAGGTGCCTGGATTGTGAAGTCAGGGACATTTCTGCAAGTTCGGGAAAGTCATTGGTCAGACAAGGAATATTTTAAGGAGCCTTGCACCATAGAAAAAAAATACTATGGCGGGAGACTATGGGTGCTTACCATTTAGCCAAATAATCCGGATGGAATGATCGTTGCATAAGGGTCAGCGATTTTCCGAATTTAATGACCAACCAGATGAGAATGGCGCTTACCATTTTACCACTCGGCAGTCCATCCCGCATATTTACTCGACCTTGTGAGAAAGGGATTGGAAACGGAACGATTCTCGCAAATGGTAAGGGAATTTTCCGAATTCCGTTCCGAACGGAAAAAGAGGACTACCTCTGGAGGTTGTCCACAATTTTCGAAAATCATTTGACTTCAAAACGAAATTTCCGGATTTTTTGGCTAAATGGTAAGCACCCTATGTTGTCTTGCTAATACAATGAAAAGAATTTCGAGTGAGATTAGGTCGCCCATTAGGAGACTGGATACAATGCTAAATGTTTTCGTGTGGATTTTTCTCAACTGTTACTTCCATCGAAGTAAAGTCTTTGTATTGGAACTGTGAAGATTGCATGCATTAATCACTTTAAGAATTTGATGGTAGAGGACAGGAGGTTTGCGTAGATGTCCACGCTCAACCCCCACCCCCCCCCCCCCCCAAAAAAAAAAAAAGCTGGCAAGATCGAGCTTGTTGCATCCTCCTTATCTGATTGTAGCTTTGTTACCAGCTTTTCTCATCTTGTCATTGCCTGGGGCGAGAAAGAGAAAGACCTTTGGAACACAGGCGACTAGAGGGCAGTGTGGTTACATGTACGCCACTAGCTTTGGTGTCAACTCGAACAAAAGTGATATTGTTCTGTTTTGCGCACATAATCATTGGAAAAACTAATTTGACTAATTAACTTAACTAATTTTAACTGGACATCTGACATTGTTTGATGCTACAATAGTTTGGAGAATTTTGCATGTTTCTTAAAAAGTTGCAATTCAAAGATCTCGTATGTTGACATTCCTGTCTAGCATCTCTTATGATGGCAATGGATCACCCCTGACGAAGACAATAGACAAGAGTGTCAAAACATTGGGTCTTTGATTTGTAACTTTTTAAGCTACCTTCTAATTTCTCCAAATCAAACTATGGCTGACTGTCAAAGAGATGGCAGTGTGAAATAAACTAACATCAACTAGACCTGACTTACTTTGTGAGGACATGAAGAGAATAAGCTACAGAGGCAGCTTGTTGCAGTAATTTAATATCGTCTTCTCCTGACTGTGAAGTGTGGCCATTTACTTGACAGAAATGTGATGCAAGAGGATAAAGCTACAGTGAATGCAAGAGAAATAACCAAAAGAAAATTCACGAAAGCCAAATATCTAAATTGTATTATGTTGTTCCAAGAAATAAATGTAAATAACTTATAAATAACAGGACTGCAGCCAGAGTAATGTTCTTACCTTGGCAATATCAGGGGGACATCATTCTTTTATTTCACTTTGTGCATTATTTGTTAAAAACATCACAATTTAAGCCAGGCTATTTGCTCATAAGAAAACGGGATGTTTTTACCAAGGCAGGTGCCTCCATTCACCTCACACCATCCCCAGAGACCCAGAGCTTAGACATGGATGGAGGGGAAGACAGTTAGAAAATCTTATTTTCCTCACTACCGTTTTTGTTGCCCATTTATAATAATAATATTAATTATTAAGACTCTCTCCTTCTGCACCCATTATCTGTGCTTGGGTCTCTAAGGCTGGCTGCAGACATGAAAAGTCACGAAAGACAAATACTCTGTAGGGTGATATGAATGGTTTCTCAAAGAGCACAAGGTAAAACCATTCTCAAATCTATGTTGTACCTTTGTTGCTTCTGTGGATTCATCAGACATCACCAGAAAATTTAGCAGTTTTCCTAGATCTAGCATTAGGTTGCATTCCTCACAGCAAACCTACAAATCAAAAGTTAATTAAGTTAATTTGAACTGTAGTCTGCAAGAATACCAAGAATAACGAATTTGATCAATCTAACATGAAACAGGTTTGCAACATCAGCCAAATATCATACGTTCCTTTCTTATTTATCATTAACGACTTTGAAGTGATAGCTTCAAAAGGAGTTCAACAGCAGCTGGACCAAATCACATTGCAGGTCACCTCCATTTTTGCTGATCCTGACATACAGTGTACACATATCAAGAGCGTCCAAAACAGTGTCAATGTGACAATATCAAAGAACAGTAGCACTTGTCCACTTCTATAAAGTTCACAGTGTAAAAATAATGATTGTTGAGAAACAAAGTCTAAGTTAGACTTTGCTTTGTTTAAATACCCAGCCCTTTGATTCTGCAGAAGAAAATTTAGTATACCGATTTTCTTCAACAAACAACTGTAGCAATAAGATAATAATATTATTGTTTTTAAACACAAAATCATAATAATATTGTATCCATAATTTGAAACATAATTAAGTAAAGTAGGATCGTCCAGGTGAGTGTAGTCCTGAGTAGGACTGTTTGAGATGACATTGTCTGACGTTTTGACAATCTGAGAATAAGACATCTTCAGAGTCAAGTGATTTGTGTAACGTCAGTAGATATTATAAGAACTCCGGTCGTAGATGTCATTGGTCAACTTATTCATGATGTTATTGGTCGACTGTCAGTTGAGCTTACATGTGGATGTAATTCGCTGGGAAGACTAAACAGTGTTTGGGTTCAAACCATTTACAATAATTCGAACCCCTATGTTATCAATACAAATAATCCTACCAGCAAATAAAAGATCCAGCAAATTTAAACTGATAAATTACAGAAGAATTTTTGCTCACCTGAACACCTTTAATTTTCAATATCATTTTGGACCAGTCTAAGTTCCATGTTAATATCCTGTTCTCTCCAACCTATTAAGTTCACAAAAAAACATAACAGAAATTACATTGACTATGTCATCTTTCTTTCCTTTACTGATTTCTTCCCCAGCATAGTAACTCTCCTCTTTTCCCACTTTGAACAAGTCAAGATTTTCTATGTTATCATGAAATAATCTTCGGTATTTAATTAACAATTATTGAATGAGGTTGAGCATGTTAGCAATAATTATCTAGGCCAAAGTTTGTGTTATCTGCTGAAGCCGAAGGCTGAGGCGGATAACACAAACTGAGGCCTTGATAATTATCGCTTACATGTGAAAACCGAATTCAATAATTGTTTTATTATGCATATTCCTGAGCTGAGCTCCGCCATGACAAAACTGATCAAACTGCTGGTTAGTGTGTCAGGTGACGTCACTTCTGCATGCATAAAACTATTGTCTGTAGGTATGACGTCAATTCTACATATATAAATTCTATTGTTTGTAAGTATGACGTAAGAGAAACAGAGCAAGCAAGAATTAGCTGCGTGCTTATAGCCAATCAAAATCGAGCTGGTGACACCAATGTATAATAATAATTATTATTATTAACAAATTAAATTAAAATAAATTAAAGTGACTCTAGGTTAATAAAGATTTTGGAAGAGAAAGTAGGGGAAAATGTAGGTTTGTTAAGTGCATTACATGAAGTAAAGTAAGAAAGCAATGAACGTACTAGGTGTGTTTTACATGTACATAACATGGTAATGGAGTGGAAGGAGCACATGAATAAAGGGCTTACATTGTAGTTTCTAAAGAAACTGAAAAGAGTACAGCTGTAAAAACCTGAAAATTTAGTTTTATCAAACAAGTTGATAAAATTCGAATTGTTGCTGCAAAAAGATCAGATGGCTGACCTTTCAAACATTTATATGGAAAAAGGGGAGACAAGATAAGGAAAACGAATGAATAAACCTATTTCAACACATCTGGAATTTGATGTCTCCGTGTAATGGGTGGTTTAAATCTTCAAAAACACAATTATACTAATAGATCTCTGAGTAATGAAGTGAAAGGGCACAGAGGCCCACTGAATAAATCAGAGTCATGGGCAGTATTCAAACCACCAACCTCCGGCACACCACTAGTCAGGTCACTTATCTTTGGGCGCTTTCCTTTTGTCAGAACTGGCCGACAAGATCCACCAGTTTACAAAGAAAATGCAGCAATTTGAACTTAGGAACACTTGCATGATACTCCCTCGCATTCTTCTGGAGGAGTACATGTATATATGATCCTTGAAGTGTGTTAGTTTGAAGGCCTTGTAGAGTTAGTCCTTTCAAATGACTGGTCTGGCTTGTCAGTTCTGTCAAATGGAAAGCACCCCAGGTTTTTCATTTGACAAGGTGTCTCACTGGTCTTCAGGCTCAACCATGTCATATGCATCAAACTTGTTTATGCAATACTGATGTTGTAATACATCCATGCAAAAAGATCATAACCTAGTTGTTTGGAGGCAGGTGATAGGACAACAAGAAATAAGAGTCCTTGGCAGTACCGGTATTCAAACTTACAACCTCTGTGACATGGTACCCTGTTGAGAACTAAAAGCATAGACCTTGGGCAAATATACCGGTAATATACCTCTGTTTTAATGCTAATTAGGCTTTCTAGAATTACTAAAACAAGCAAATTTCAAAGAATAAATTATTTGTTTCAAAATGAGGGCAGTACATATAGGTTTAATAACATAAATACAAAAGAATGTAAAGGAGGTCACCATTTATGAAAGTGGTCTAGACAGTACATCTTTACGACCCTAAGGAGTAATTTATACACAGTGACACAGGAGTACAAATCTTTTATTTGAATCTCACCTTTGATTGATCATTATTGTTTATGATTGCTCTTTGACACCATTCACAATGTACCTCAATAGAAAGAAAATGCAAGCATGAAATTCAAAGGCATTTTTGTGCCCTCAGTTACATCATGGGTAATTAGACTAAGTTGATCAAGGTAGATTGACCTCCATAAGGTAGCCTGCATGACAGATGTTCGAAGGGATGGGAACGAAAGAACCAGTGGGAGGACAAGGAGGTCCCACAAGGAAGAAGGGAAGGGAATGCCTGCAAGGAAGCTTTTTTGTTTCTGTTTAACCCCTTAATTAATATGAATACATACGGCAGCTGCAAAATCTCTAAAACTGTAAAATGACATCCAATCAAAACTGCTCCATGCAGGAATGTTGTTTATCACACCTTTTTTCTAAAAACTCTCATGGAGTAGAGCGACACAAAATGCGGTTGCCTGAAAAAGGAGCAATCTTTCAATGACGTGCCTGGAGTTTGAGAAAGGAGTTTACTGGTGGAATATGGCTCAACAAAGCTTGTGTGGATTTGCTCAGACCATCGCTGAAGGAGGAATTGTTTAGTGTTGTATGGGCTGAACGGCTAAGAAATGTAGCTGGAATCAATATTTCGAGAATACTCCACACCTTGTTTGCAACATATGTCTAAGTAAAATCAAACGCTGTTGCTATAATTTCAAACTTCTATCCAAAAGCTTTGCATCAGATAAAAAAAGACAATGTTGGTGGCATTGGTTGAGGTGGACATTTAGATTATTTGTGACAGAGGCTGAGAGCTTGAAAATAGTGTGACACTGAATTTAATCAATCGGAGCAGGGGATTAGGTTGGTTATTGAGACAAATTTAATTCTAGCTGATCATAATTTTTACGTTCAGAATCTGAGCATTAAACGGGGGGGGGGGGGGGGAACATTCTTGCAGGAGTCCCCTTTCCTTCTTCCCCATGCAACCTCCTTGTTCTTCCACCAGCTCTCCCTACCCTTCCTCTTCAAACGCCTGCCACACAGGCTATCCATAAGGTGATTAAGACGCTGATGTTGCGAGTGTTAACTAGCCCTTCTTCCCAGTGCTGTGTCATTTTCACCATTTGTACCCTCTTTGTTTAGGCTTTCCCTGAAAACCTTATCAACAAGAAGGATGAAACCGTTTAAACCAGAAAAGACCTGCAAGTCCTCTGGTATTATTAAATTGAATAATTAAATGCAACCGGTTCAAGTTGCAAGTGCAGTAAAACTTTATCCTTTATTTGGGAAACGAAAAAAAGTTGAGCTCAACTGTACTGTTGAATACCCTGCCATTTATTTGCATTTATAAGAATAAAATCTATATGGAAGATATCGTTGACGTCACCTATTGTCATTAATATGCCAACCAGAGCCTCATTGGCTGTCAAAACAAAGGATCTTTCGTTCTTGTTGTTGGCAAATTTGAATAACAAAAGCAATGTTTGTAAACAGATATCCTCCCTATTGCATTCTTACTTGCTCTTCAAAGGACGCTGCCCAATGCTAACAAAGGTGGTAGGGTATTCAGCAGTTAAGAGGTTGAAAAAACACGTTTGTGCTGCTGTTGTAATCAAGTGATTTCAATGCTCACCAACGCTGAACCTCCTAGTTCAGTGCGTTTCTTCAGTCCATTCTGCATAGCCTGTAGAACCTTGAAAGCAACAGTAAGAGCAACAGTTTTTCCGAATAGGATAATGTACTTCATTATTACAGCACGCCAGGTGCACATCGGCCTTACTTCCGAGCAGGCAACGAAAAATGTTATAATACAAGACGAAATCAACAAGACAAAGCTAGCGTACGTCTTTAAAACAACATCAGAAGAAATGAGTTTGTAAGTCCTTAAAACACATCCTCAATAAAAATATTACCTTCCTCGTTTGATACTTCGCAGGGATGATCTGCGGGAATAAACTTCGGAAAAGTCTTTCTGAAATGTGGACTAAGAGTTCCCATGAGCTTTTATCCGCCATATTGTATGATCTACACGTGGAGGGGACTGGATACGAAATTGGACGGCAGGTCACTCGTTGCAGCACAGGAAGTCCACACTCACTTGACGCTCAAATTCGCCATTTTCAGCCGCACAAATGACAATACACAACAAGTGAGATAGGTTTACGTTTACTTTGAGCTTCAACATAGTCATTTCTCGATGTAAGTTTACGATATTAGGACTCTTCAATATTTCCCATACATTTCTTTATATTTTGAACATACAAACAGACACACCGTTTATGTGGGCTACCTGTGGTTGCAGGTTTATACACAATTAATAAAGTAACCCAAAACCCTCAACTTGGCTAACCCATAGTTAATAGAGGGGAATGGTTTGGAAGCTCGGCAAACATCAAAGGGGCAAACAAAGATGCCAAGATTTAGGTTGGAAAGTCCACGACCGTGCACAATCTTTTGTTTTGCGCTCATACACTATGCATGAATTACGTCATCAACACGTTTTTGGTTACTTTCCAAAAGGTAAAACAATGACCCGTAACTAGTGACCTGTGGAATGCGACCTGCGTGTTAGCCCCGCCGGAAATCTGCGGTTGTAAAGTCCGTTACACCAATTGAAAACCCACCTAAAATTCTTTATCAATACAAGATATGCTCAATATCACTTGCCAACACTACTCATCAATACTGGTCACATATATATTAACTAACGTTTCTGTACATGACCGACTCCTCGTCAACACTCGTTATTTTACGTTACTCGCCATGACCACAGCACTAGCGGTAATTCAGTGTTCTACTAATACAACTACACTACATGAAAAGTCCACCTAAACTTCTTTACACGATACTTCACTAAATACCACCGATCGATACTAGTCACCCTATATTACCTAACCGGATACTTTACATCACTTCTCGTCACCACACTGCACTTATCATGACTACACAGTGCTAGCCGTTGCTGTATGTTACTATCCGTTGCTACACATTTACACGCCATTATTCCAAGTTACTACATGTTCTTAGCCGTGCCTACTCAGCACTAGCCATCAGTAATCGTCACTAGACGTTATTCCACATCACTACCCGTTACATCCATGTAAGTACTCGTCACTCGAAGTTTCTGCACATATTACTAGCCGTTATTCCACTTTACTAGCTGCTACTACTCGTCATATGACGTTACTATACATCACTAGCCGTTGCTATTCCGTTTTTTCAAAAATTCCACTATGAAGTCCTTTAGCAGCGGCAGAAGGTTTCGGCTCCCGGGACTTTTTGCAGGAAACACTTAAATCTTAAGTCTCCGCACTACAAGAGTCAAATAAGGGCGCTTTCGAAGACTAACGTGAAATGGACGAAATTATGTATATGAAATGAATCACATGAATCATTATTGAACTGCGGATATGAAATCAAGTGAAGTTACGATCTTCGCAGTTCTGGACGCAATTTTAGCAATTGCGTAGACTTCGACGGGGTTTGAACCCGTGACCTCGTGATGCCGGTGCGATGTTCTAAGCAACTGAACTATGAAGCCAATGAATAAAGGGCGTAGTTTCTAAAGAAACTGTGGTGCAGCGTCTGTGGGGAGGTAGTACACATAAATTTGGTTTCATCAACGGAGTTGATAATGTAAATTGACCAATGATGTTGGGAGCTGGTTATTTGTGGGTTCAAATGTTCCCGTGATGAATAAATCAATGAATAAAGTGATGTATATGAAATGAATCATATATTGAACTGCAGTTATGAAATCAAGTGAAGCCATGATCCTCGCAGTTATGGAGTGTCGCATCGGCATCACTAGGTCACAGGTTCAAACCCCGTTGAAGTCCTGAATTTTTCAGGCTTCTCTACGCAATTGCTAAAATTGCCTCCATAACTGCGAGTATCATAGCTTCACTTGACTCACAAGAAAGTAAATAGGACGATGAGACAAAATGTGTGAAAGTTAAGGCATAGTGTCCGGCGTTCGTACCATTCGACCCGAAGGAAGAATAAACTGCTAATTACACACAATATTTACCAATAGCACCATGCCCCTTAGGGACAATGCGTCATTGCATTGGTAGCGTGGAGAAAACAAATATCTGTTAAACTGCGGACAACACGCAGATGTTTTAATATTCTGCACTAAACCACTCTAACCACTCAAAACACGCATACAGCAAGGTAAAATAAAAATCCTGCTGTGCCCAATTGCATTTCCAAAATTTCCCCTTCTTTTGGTACTTTGGACTGGTCTGCCGCCTGGCGTTCTTGGTTCTTCCTCCCCCTTGATCGCAAGGTGTCCAATCTGAACTGGAAGATTGCCCACGGGATCCATTATAATGCTCAGTGCCTTTCTTCTTTCTGACCCTACGTCCCTTTAGCCTGTTTCTGTGGATGTCAGCTGGAAAGTCTAGAACACCTCTTTTTCTTCTATCCTCTTGTCCAGAGTGGGTATGCTTCAATTTGTAACTACACCAATCAGATCAAGCCAGTTGATCCAACGTACAATTACTGGAATATTGTCCACCGTTGCTTGCTTGAAAACTCACCATGAATTGCAGCTCATTCAGCTGACTACATAACACTTTGTTCCTGTTCAATCATCATCTCAAGCATGACTGAGCAGTACTATGACAAACAATGACTTTTCAGAAAGGGGAAGTGTGCGCTATTTATATTTGCCTTTCTGTTGTCTAAAGTTCAAAGCAACAGTAACTCCTTCAATAACTTTGATGACCAGCACATTGTTGCACTGCTTCAGGAAAGGGAAGGAAAAGCAATTCTAAAAGCAATTCTAACCTGAAAAAAACTGTTGATGTTGACTGACAATTTGACATTAAAATATGGTTTTATCAAACAAGCAGATAAAAGGTGAATTGCCACCACTCTGACATAGGGCAAACACTCAAAATTATGATAACAATAATATTATTTTATCAATTCAAAACCAAATTTTCATGTTTTATTCTCATACCAAGGTACAGTAGCACCACTGTTTGTTTCGAAACTAACCCCTCCATGCAACACTTGGACAAACACACTGAAAGTCGTCCTCGCCATAATGTGATGATGAGTTTTGCCTTGGTCTTGGAACTCAGGTTGATCGCAAGGGAAACGGTAATTGGCTTGGGAAATGCAAAACTCAATAAACAAACAGCAAAACTTAATTGATTGAAAAACAGTGATAAAAAATGCCAGAAAAGCATCACCAAAAAAAGTCGACACACATCATTGTGCTTGCAACACCCTTTTACAAATTTAAACGTCTGTGAGTACATGAATAATCATGCATCATGTAAGCATAACGGAATATCCCCTTAACACAAGCTGTCAAAACATCAGTCAACAACAAGTCAATAGCGACCTTCAGATTGGAGTACGAGGATGACTATGATATTTAAATGTAGTTTCGTGATTTTGTTTCCTTTTTTTTTTTAGGTTGGGGTATGTAAGTGCAATGTAGAGGTACTGTACTGTAAGTATGTATTTTTAATGGAAAATACAAATGAAAATATCAAAAAAAAAAAAAAAAAACAAGGACCACTATGAGCATGAATTCTGTTCTGAGCACGCCCATTTCAAAACATTTCGTTCTCTAAACCTAATATGCGTGCCCAGCACAGAAAACTCACACTCGTAGTCGTTCTCATACTCCAATCTGAAGGTCGCTAATTTCACCTTGAAGGAGGCAAGAATAGCTAATTAAAATGAAACCAAAGCAATGTTAATTTGAGGCCACTTTGGAATATTTTTTACTTAAAAGCTTTCAGTGGAGGAACTACAGAGCACCCAGCCGTTCCCTTGGGTCAGTATTCTGGAAGTTTGGACAGATTGCAATAACACAGCATCAAGCTCTGTTTCCATTGCTTCTATCGTGTTTATACCACGCTTCCTAACATCCTTAGCTTTCGTTAATCCAAGTCACTGTGTTCGAAAAACTCCGTCATTTGTGCACATCTGAAGAACTTCCTAGAAGAAGAACTTCCCAGTAGTCCAGATTAAATTCTTCCTTCTTGAAGGTAGTGTAGAAACGTCACGGAATAACACATTCCCCAAATAAATTTTCTGTGAGAGGATCGACGGTGTATCAACACCTTATCAACACCTGGTATCAAGCTTGTTTCTGCTTGTGAGTTTTCTTGTTCTTGCATATCACTCGTAAGCGACCTTTTCTTCTCACAAATTTGCATCCTGAACACATCAGCTTCAAAGCACTTCGTACTTTATAAGTTCTTATAGTAATTAAGGTGTAAGCAAAGCCACTTTGGCGACAATTACTCCAAATTGCTCGAGCCGATGAAAACATCTTATCCAATATGGCGATGGACGAACTCGCTCCAGTCTTCTTTCACCATACGTTCTCCAAACGCATTAATAGATGATGACGTCACAACACTAATTGCTTATTATTTTTCTTGTGGTATTAAACGTTCTAATTAGACTTAGGAGGAATTAACCTTTCTTCGAAATAAAAATGGAACAAACAAATGGAAGCAACGTTCTCGAGCATTCGGAAAAAGATGAGGCAGACGAATCAGTTAGGTAATAACCGGCTAATTGTGTTAAAAAAGAGCAATTTTTGTCTCTTACCATTTTTCACTTCGCCACTTTTTTAATGGGCAACGTTCGATTCTCCTTTTCATTCCCTTTCTTTTGGCTCTTTCTTTTTTCTTTACTCTCGGTTATGGGGTCACGTGGTATACCTTAGCAACATTTCCCTGGTTTCCTTGCAGACCAAATAGACGAATTGCCCTGTCTGTCAACACAGACATCAAGCCAAACAAAATGGCGCAGCACCAGGACTATAAACTTGCTAGATTTGCAAAGTATGGACCACCTTCTCTGTCACCGGAAGATAAAGCAAAGCACGAGAAAGGATTTATTCTCGATGCAATCGCTGTAAGCACTCTTTCCGATGATTCTGGCCGAGCAAATCCAAAAATGGCTACTGCAATACCGCCATATAACGCCCAAAGAGACAAACACGCTAAAGGATATTTTGAAAAACCTGTCGTGCAAAAGCTTTTGAAAAAGACAGAACAGGTATAGTGGTTGTATTTGATCTGAGACAATAACTGATGCATATTTTGTTAGAAATGCTTCAGATATGCATCTGTACTTACATGTACTATATATCCAAGCTTCATTCAGTCAAATCAAATTGCAAAGCCCATAGTTAGTAGAGGGGAAAATGCAAAGCCGTAATGTGCAGCTATATGTAAATCAGTCTACATCGTTCAAGCAAGAACTTCTGCTTACTCCATGGAAATTGTGGTAATAAATGCCGTCTAAGTTTAAACAAACAGGCCCATTGTTTACATCATAGTTAGTTAGTACATCATAGTACATCATACAAAATGTTGACGGGTGGCCAGACAGATCCAGGTAGACCAATCAGTCCCATCGATCGCTGGTTGGACCCATTCTCCATAAGCAATGGGGAAACTTGTGCTGCCAAATGTACTAATGCTAATATAACACTAAACCTTCTAGCCCTTAGCTAAAGAGCTAATTAGACATGTTATAACAATATTGATTTTAAAAAAAAATGGCCAATGAGGTCTTTAGACAGTGTCCCTGACGTAGCGTGGAAAACAACATTATTCATAAAGAGTCTAAATGAAAGCCATCCTCATTTGAATGGAAGCATGAAAATCCTTATCTTCCCTTGGTTGGGGAGCGGAAGGCAAGTACTCTGTAGCTGTTTAGGGAAGGGGAGGGGTGGGATTTTTTCAGATACCTACTGACCATTTGACTTACCACCAACCAGTTGGCTCAGAGCATCAGGCTATCATGCACGAGGTCATCAGTTCGACCCCAGCCGCCCGGACCAACACTCAGGGTCTCTAAAATAACTGAGGAGAAAGGGCTGCCTTTGCAAATTGACATAATTTATACACACTAATGGTTAGACTCTTTCATCTTCTCCAATATGGACGATAAACCATAGGTATTGGTTTGGTGTTGGTTGATGTGTCTGCATATGTTGCTTGCAGGTTTGTTTACATGGGTAGTGAAAACCAGGCTTTAAGCCATTCACTCTTCAGGCATCCCAGATCACGCTCCCATTTGATGGGTAAAATCGTCTGGCATTACTGTTAGGTCTGACTCCCAGGAATCAATGGGTTAAACCTCAATTCCTTATGCTGAGGGTCTATGAATGCTTGTGTACTGAGCTGGTATTTCCTTTTAAGATCATTAATTTATTTCACACTTTTTACTATACATTGGCATTTACAGTTAGAATCTCCACAAGAGCCCTTTCTTCAATTCCTTTCCGTCATTATAACCACGTATCAGCATGTCTTTGAGGTAATTGGCCAATATTAATGTGTTGCCTTAACTTACAGGGCCCCCCTGGTGATTCAATAACTGGCAAGCAGATGGATAAATTTTATGATTCAGGCATGATGGGTACCTATATCAAGCTTCGCAACAGTGCTGGTGCAGGTAAGTTTAATGTTTGCATAGCCATTCAAGACTAATTCAAGAGCTCTAAGCAAACAATTCTTTAATTACATGTATAATGGAACCTTTGTTTGGTTTTAAGTTAGTTTGTAAAATGGCAGGATATTCTAATGTGAGGCTTTCTTTAAGATTTCAAGTTACTCAGGTCTCAGTGAAGGTACGGTAAATTTTGGTGTCTCTCTCAAATTTCATGTTTTTGCAAATCTTGAATCCGTGGGCTGTGAAGTACCGTATATATTTCCCGAAAAAAAAAAATTCTGAAAAATTAATTTTAAAACCGCGAAAATCGTTTTTCTTTGTTTCCCGTCATAATCTGTGCGCGAAAAATGATTGACGTATCAATTGTCAATCACACGTGAAAAGATTGGGTTTCAATTGACAGCCTTCACACACAATCTGCTACCTTAGCATGTGCCAGAATGCTGATTGGTTCAGCATAATTGGCTGTCAAGTAGGGGGCAGAGTTTTTCAGCAGACCATGAACTGCACGCGGAATCTCTAAGATGATTTTCTAGGGCTTTATTTTGACGCCAAAATTACAACTTTTCGGACCTCCTGTCCCGACGAGTTTTAAGATTACTCGAAAGGTATCAAACGTTTTTGTTCAAGAATTTCTCTTCGGGATGACTTAAGCAGCTTCAATAACTTCAAGCGCCACATACATTGTAGAGAGTGTTCTCTGCATGAAAGAGAAAGCGAGGGAGTTCGGAGTTAATTGCTTCAAGCTCAAATTGTTTTGTTTGGCGAGGTAAGCCACGGGAGCAAGTGACTGCCAAAATTATGCCATTTACTCATTTACAGACTTCTCAACATGGGAGGCAAATTAGAGCAGTTGTTATACTGGACTTGTAAAGGCTAGAAGATATAATTGCACAAAGGACCTTATAGCAGGCCACGAAATTGGCAAAGGGTAATTGTGAATCATTTGGCAGAAGAAAAGAGAGTAAATGTGACATTCCAGAATTTATTCCTTAGTGTTCACTGTGCTTTTTTGGCCATCAATGGTCATAAAGGTTTAATCAACACTGTCATACACTTAGCAGTCCAAGAGAAATCGACGGAGCACTAATTGTGCATTACAGTAAACAAAATTATGTGATTTAACTAATTATATTTCTAGAAGGAGCCCATCTACAGCTCATAAAAGTAAAATCTTAATTAACTGACTAATGTCCTTTTTTTTTTGTAACATGTCAAAAATTCTTCACATATTAGAGTGCATTCATCTGTCACTGACTAACATGCAACAAAGTGCACTTGTTTTTGCAATAAAGTGAAGGGACAGTAGCTTCTGCAGCAGACTCAGTTGTTCTGCTCTAAAAAACTAAAACTTCATTCAAATAATTCAATCTATTATGTACCTTTAATATGATATACAGTTTGACCCGATTTAAAAAATAGTGGCGAGACAATTTATTTTCCGTGGACACCTCATTTTACTTCACTGAGACCTTAACTCACCATAAACACCTGCAGATAAGCCGCACCCTGAATTTAGCACCTCAAATTTTGGAAAAAGAGTATTTTGAAAGAAGTCCCAAGTTGAATCTTTAGAAATCTTCTTCATCCACTGTTCATCGAACGTAATTGAAAATACTTCGAAGTCTTACTCACAATTTTAGCACTTTAATGCAATGATCATTGTTTCTATGAACTTTGACATATGATTGATCTTTTTCTGGTAATTGTTGAGAGGAATTTCTTCATTCAATTCAACACAGTTTTTCCATAGATTTTTGCATTACAGCAAGAACATGAGCAGAACGTTTGTAGATTAGATCAGACACTGGACACCTGAAGTAGCCTTTTTTTTCAAATGTTCCCACAGATGAGCTGCACCCCCGATTTTCTAGTGATGATTTTTTGGAAAAAGGGTGCCGCTTATCTGCAGGTGTTTACCATACTGGTGGTCAGGGGACCAAGTGGTGAAGAAGCACCTGTACAGAGTGAACCAAAAAAAAAAGAATAATAATATTATTGTTATTAATAAGGGAAGTGGTTTGAAAAGATTACTCTACTTGTTTTCATAATACAGGGTAACAATTTCTATTGTTATATAAGCTGAAAATTTTCTCCCAATAGCATCTTCTCTTATTGGTTACTTCAAGGTCACATGACATCTGACAATAAAACTGTTTCCCGCCAAAACAAAAAGTCTCTGAGCGGGCAACAGTGCAAAATATGTGACATCAGAGGGTAACAGTGCACTGTTACCCACAAATGTTGACCGACGACCGCTGTTGTTGTTGCCATTGCACATTTTTCTTTTTATGCTGTATAACAAATCACTCAATGACTGGTCCCTCAGGAAACAGTTCATTTTGTTTTCCTCGGGACCAGTCATTAAGTGTTTAGTGTGGCTGGCATCATTTGAGGTGCTTTTGCCCATGGTGATAAATTCTAGACTCAATGGTGATGGTGACAGACAAAATGCCTGTTTATCTTGTAACGAGAACCCAAGGGGTGTGTGCACAAAAGAATTTAATCAATTAAACGTGGTCACATTTCCGTGATCCTGCTGTACATTATTAGCAAGTTTTTGTTTCTTTCACTCAAAGGACACTCCAAAGATCAAGTTGGTGGTCATGGATTGTTCATGGAAAACATCCCTCCTCTTAATGGATACCATGGTTGTTTTGGATTTCGAAGGAACACTCCTTCACTTCGAAACTTCCCATCAGTATTCACAGGTTAGTATTTAAAGAAAAACATGGCTTGTTTTTTTATTTCCCCACACTCTTTATGAGTATATATATTTTTTCTAAATTTGTATCAGTCTTATCACTGATGCACGCAAAGTTTCTTGCAGCAGCTTCCTTTGATTGAAAAGAATCATTCTGTGCGATGTAACCTTATGATAAGATGCATGTAAGATCATACACATGGAGTGGTTCCCCAGTTGTCCTATGCCAAAAACTCATGATTGAAGTGTATGGTAAAATTAAAGGAATAGAGCTAAAACATGCTAAAAACTAAGAATGGGAAGAAAACCTTAACCCTAACCCTAAGCCACGATAATACCTTGATTTTATGAATTGTTGTATTTGTATTTGCATTACTTTTTTTTCCTAAGTGAAAATGTGACAATGCTCTCTATTTGGAGAAATTGTACATGAAAAAAAGGGGTTCATTTTTTTTGCAGGGAAAATTGACAGTCGTTCACTAGTGCCATAACAAGGCCAGTCTACTTGCAAGTGGTAAACATGACACTCTATAAAGACTATAATTATGGTGTGCTCCTGGCCAGATAACAAGGATCCATTCTGGTACAAATTAATGACTGTCTTTGAATGTGAAAATGAAATTAATGTATGGCAATGTGATATGAATAATATATTTCAAAAATAGAAAGGGCTGTTGGCAGCCGTACACTAAATTTGTCCATGCTGTGCATGGAATTCATCACTTTTTTCTACACATAAAGTACATTAAAAATTCTGTCCAGTATGCATGACTGTATAACCAATGATTTTTGGAAACTCAACTCCAAACAAAAAGAGAGAATTGGGATATCCTACCGTGCAACATCCTTGAGTCAGAACATTTTATGCTGTAAGCAGTATTGAGCACCTTGTTTATGCTTTGATTGAAATGATGTGTTGTTACTGTTGAAAAGCTGGGACCCCGCTACTCTATATGCATGTTACATGTACTTCTGTTATGCCAAAATTAATAATTATTAATATGTGTCACAACATGCCTTTCACTGTCACATTTTTTTTGACAACAAGTTGTTTCTGGTTTCCATCTACTGAGTGCGATAATAAAAGAATTGAGAATTTGAAAATGTTTTTGTTTCCCTGTTTTTAAGAAGGGAGGGTGGAGGCAGGTTCAAGACCTGTTCTGCCCAAAACTACGTAGTTCAACATCTCGGCTGCACTTGTAAATTAATAGCTAACTGGTTTGCCTCCAGACATTTGGAATTCTGAGCAGTTGTTGTTGTTATTCTGTTCTGTCATTTCATTGATTGATTGTGTTTCACTGTATGTAATATGCATGCACAGAGAGTGGATGCCCTGATTTGCTGTTTGGGAAGTTGGATGCTCCAAAATTCTGTGGTAGGGTTTGTCCTTTTGCATGTATCAACCTCATTCCCTGGGTCTCTCTCTTCCTGTTCTTGTAACTGTTCATAGGGAATGAAGACCAGCTCTTGATTTATTTAGGCATGAGAGCAATAATATTATTGATTCATTTCATTAGTGGTTAGAGATATTATTATTTTCAATTATTATTATTATTATTATTATTATTATTATTATTGTTATTATTATTATTATTATTATTATTATTATTATTATTATTATTATTATTATTATTATTATTTATGAGGAGGCTCATCAAAGTGAGGTAAAGCATTCCATCATTTACTCTCCTGGACATGAAGGAGGGAATTATAATAAGTGCACATTAGAAAGGTGTCTATAAGATTTCAAATACTGCATGTTAGTGGGTATCTACTGTAGCATTCAAAGTACACTGTATGTACTAATAATTTTTCTTGAAGAAACTTCAAGTCATAAGTTTAATTTTCAAAGTCAGTGAGAACATTTTAGAAGCAGACTGAAATTCTCAGAGTTAGTCATTGGCAGGTACATGTAATGCAACCTTCATGAAAAATCTAGGTTTCTATTATAGTTTGATAAAATTAATGTAAAGGTAAACAGACCTGCCTTCACAATAGGGGAGCAGGATTTACGGTGAGGTTTGAAGGTGTGTTTCTTTGGGGAATCTGAATCTGGGTTTTTGAATCTAAAAACGGAGTTTTTTAACTAAAATCCAATAGTGGATTTGAAGGTAAAATATCCAAAGTCTGGGCAGATTCTGGATTTTTTGGGCTTATGATCTCTGCATTTTTTAGTGGTCTAGATCAGAAAAGAATGAATATAATGGCAAGCAGTCTTAAAGACAAAAAAAACCCTGAGTGAACAAAATAATCAGTCACCTGTCAAGTCTCCTAGAAATGATATTGAATCACGGAAATAAGTACAAGGTTTCCACTGCTATGGAAATAACAAAACTTCTTTCTGACAGAAAGTGACACAGATAAGGTGGATAAATAAGCTTGTACAATTCAGGAAATAGGCCATGGCATTTATCATAGGAGGGAAAAATGCATTTCAAAATCATGTAAATTGGAAATTTACATGAGTCCTAAATCTGCTCCTATATACATATGTAATTAAGTGAAGTATGATCGGCAGGGTGAGTGTAGTCCTGAGAGGGCTTCCTCAACCTGAGCAGAAGTAATCTTCATAGGCAGGTGATCAGTGTAACACCAGCAGATGGCATAAACACTCTGGTCGTTCATGTGATTGGTTAACTACACTCACCTGGATGATTGTACTTCACTCAATTATGACGCCTTCTAAATGTTATGGTAATATTACTTTGTATTCTGAATGTGCCAATTTCACAACCAAAAAATCCACTTTCAGATTTTTGGTTTCTCGGATCAAGTACCCAGTCTCGGATTTTCCCAACGAAACACTCCCAGAGTTTGTTGGTTCTCATCTCCCTGTTCAAGGGTTTTGTCCAGGTTTTTCCCTTCCTCAAAACCAAAATTTGATAATTTTGATTTATTTTTTTCCTAGTGTCATCAATTAGCACTCCTGTGCTTAAATATTTTAACCTTACATAAATCTTAGATGTTCAAGCTTCTTGAATATTAATTTTGCCTAAAGATGTACGGCTCAAAATGAAATTCTGAGTTGGGCATCACCAATACCCATCCTCTTTGTCATGAAAGTCATGTCATTTTGCTTAAGAATGAAGGAAACTTTTTATCTAAAAATCATCAAAAAATAAAAGACATTTTGATTTTTTAGATATTTTAAACATCTAAAAAATCATTCTAAATGGGAAAATTGTGATTTAAATTATTGCAAAATGGTAATATAATTTTTTTCATTTTAAGGACATTAACCTCAACTATTAAAACCGCATAACTATAGCTACCGTTATCATAAATACTAATGTCCAACTTTGTAGAATTTATCTTGGCTAAGTTATGTAAAGCAAGTTTAGCAGACCCTATGTTACATGCAAGGTTGTATCCTTTAAACATTGGAGATATAACAAATTGAAACATAACATAACATTAACCATAAATAATTTACGGTTGTTTGCTAAGCATGTCAGGAAATGAATTAAAAAATAGACATTGCACTTCCAGTCACACCTCTTGATTGACACATTTCAAGATAACGTTCTTCCTCACGAAGAGAGTTCAACAGTGTGTTCATGTCATTTACTACCATATTACCATTTCCAACAAATTCAGACACGCCGCTACTTTCAGTAGATAGTAAGCCAAAACCTGCAACCATTGCCTCCTCATAATTTTCCGCAGCATTTGGATTTTTCTGTCCTTGTGGCCCCACTGATATGTCATATGCACCATTCTCTGCTGGTGCAATGGGGTAACCATTTTGCAGATCTGGGTGCTGCCCTGGTCTGCACCAATCTGAACCCCAATATCCATCTTGAGAGTTTCTTGCAGAATTGGGCCCATTTATTCCTGAAGGTGACAGCTTTTCGTTTGACGCAACAGCTTGTTGTGAATGGGATTGCTGGGGTCTATGATGGACAATCTGTAAACCAGGCTGTTGTTGTTGTGATTGATGGGTGACCTGTTGTTCTTTGGGATAAGGATAGTGACACAATCGCTGGGTCTGCCCTGGACAGGTGGATGGACTACTTTGATTTTCTGATGTAGGATACAAGACATTTGATTCCAACTGCCCATCTTCAGTTGGATTTAGATAAGCATCAAACTCTTTTGGGTCCACGTCCCCACACATCAGTTCTGTCTCATTTAAATTTGGCATCGGTGTGGCCTCTCTGTTAGGAGGTCCACTTGTTGGCTCGTTTCTCAAAAGAGGTGCTCTGGCACGTCTAATGGGTTCACTACTACGGCGCACTTCACTCTTGCCATTATTTGGGAGATAGCTTCCCGAACTATCTGCTTCACAAATCACTGTGTCACTTTTTCTCCTACTTGAAGAATCATTTTGTGCAGGGGATGGTGGCATCAAGTAGGATAATGGTGAAATTTTGTGAAACATTGGACTTCTAATGATTGCCAGGTTGGACTGGCTTCCATAACCACTACTGTTGCGACTCAACCTTTTGTAGCTGCTACATGTGCTGGTCTCACTGATTCTTCTATGAGCATCTTCAGTGCTTTCAAGAGGATGAAGATTTGGGGGTTTACAATGCATTGTCATCCCTGTTGGAACCGGAAGAACAGACCCATTGTTAGGATAGTGAGGAATAACTTCTTGGTGCTGAATATTTGTTGATGGGAATGGACTAGCACGGCTGGATCGGCGGCTTCCATAAGAGGACCAACCACTTTCCTGGCTCGATCGTCTGCTTGCATCACCGTTGAGTTCCACAGGTAAATGGCTAGTTTCACTTGATCTGCGAGATGACTGGCTCATCCGACGATGAACATCATTCACCCATGAGGCCACATCCCTTTTGTGAACATCAATCTTTGGGAGAGCGACAGGGTTCGTTGGTGGTCTTGCCTCAACAGACTGTGCAGTAGTGACTAAACCACCACTATCAGCCGACTCCCATTCACCTTCCAGAATATCTGGAAGATGGTTTACAAAGGGAGGACTTCTGGGTGATAAACCCAATGTAGACTGCCCAACGCTTCTGGGACTGCCTTGGCTTAATGGGATATCTAGGCCCCCGGGTGCTCTGTCACAGCTTGATGAAACTGTGTCAACTTCAAAATTGCTTCCAACGCAAGTCTGTGAGCAACTCCCTCCTTGGTTGATACTGCCCACTGTGCTGGAGCCGTCTCTTCCTGGAGACACTGGTTCTTGAAGCTGATTGTTTGAAACATGCGATGGAGATTGTGCTGCTTGTGAACTGTTGGATGTCAACTGGCCTTGACTTTTTCCTGTGGTTGTGTTCTCTTTCTTGTCAGAGTTAGATGGTGGCTTCTCTCTGCTGCCTTCTGCCTTGAGCTATAGTGATCAATATAACATTATGATTATTTGTTCGACTTTATCACAAGTGCATTAGGGTGAGGTCATGGCTAACAAGTTGGTGGGGAAGGGGCATCAATGCTTAGGAGGCAGAACATGAAATGCTAGAAAAACTTACATGAGAGGCCCACGGAAGAGTCAGGAGATTTTAAGGATGGCCTCTCTCCATTGGCACTAGGCCTTTGCCCTCCCTGCTAAAGATGACCAATCCCACATCTTAGGTACTAGCCACGTTACGATTTGCAAGGCTGAATGTGGTTCACCGAGTGATATAATAAAACTACTTACCACCCTCAGTTTCTCCTTTTTTTCTGTTAGTTACAAAAAGGCCAGG
>OX421451.1:1858032-1863032 GCA_949126865.1 Montipora capitata
GAAGGAATCTTTAATCTAGCCTTGCATGCTGAGAGTTTTGGAGTTCTGGAGACAATGAACTAGATACCTTTATCTAATCCAATGGAAATATAATAGTGTGGCTTTTGGCAAGATACTTTGTTTTTAAAAGCAGTTAAGACTACTTGTACAGTAATTTTGTGACAAAACTGACTATTCATGCACAGATATAGTTGAAAATTTATGCAACAGATTGAGATGCAATTACTGACCACCTTATGAAAGGTGGTGAGGTAAATCAAGACGTTAAAAAACTGCCTAGAATTAAAACAGAGAGAACACCATTGACATGAACCCTTTTCATGTCACCTTACTTTTCAGAATTTGTCTTTCAGATGTCTTTAATCCTTAATAAAACAAGGCATTATGTTATTACATCCATTTTGCTTTCTTGAAATTTTGTAAAAAGGAGGTTAATAATGACGTGTTCATGCATACTGCCTCAGGCAAACTGGATAACCCCTAAATCTCAGCAGGACTGTGAAGGTTTTAACTGCAAAGACCTTTGTTTTCTATGCTCTTTAAAACGGTTGGGAATTAAAATTGGATGCAGAGTTGCCATAAAAACTTTTGCATGTGGTTTGTTCTAATCAGCATAATTGCTCAAAAATCCAAATTACAGGGATGAAAAAAGTAATAATTATAACAAAAACAAGCACAATATTGAATGCCTTGCAGCTCATTAATTGAAGTTTAAGGCACATTTCATCAAAAAGATAGCCAAGCAAAATCATAATGTAATACTTTAAGGTAAAATAATTATTATCAATATAATAGCAGTTGTAATTTTGCACCAAATGATCAATTTCTGAAGGTCTGGTTAGTGCAGCATGATTTCAAGAGATGTAACTTCACACCATCACCACAACTATGACAAATATGCCTGAATAAGAAGTGCATATATGCATTGCATTATTGTTTCATGGTATTGTCACTGGAATAGGTGATCAGAAGTAATTCTATTGATACCAGTGAAAGGTAACTCATATTAGTTATAATTGTAAATTGTTGTGTCATAAATAGTCATAAATAGTAAGTGCAACTACAAGGTAGTTAAACATTCATGCGAAGTTTATCTCAAGTTAAATGATTTCATTAGTCATCAAAAGATAAAAATGTGATGTCAGAGATATCAGGTCAACAGTTACACTGGATCATTCTCTTGAAATTGACATATTCAATTATTTTCAGTTCTCTATCAACTGGCATTTTGTTGCTCAGTCATCTTTTCATGGCATGAATTTCTTTTTCTCTTGAAATTGATATCAGGAATAAATGTTTAACATCTGTTATTACAATTCAATTTGAAACAACTGAGGTGATTTTAGAAAGTTTTATTTTAATGCATGTTATGTCTACTATATGTCTACATTTTAGGAATTCTTTAATTAAAAATATTGAATGACTTCTCGGTTAGATTTAGCATTGACTATTTTCCCAATCTCATAATGCAATACATTTTGAGGGGTTCTTTACATAAAAGCAACTCAAGTTTATTACTCTTTTGGACTGTATCATATTTGCTTCAGTGAACTGGCTATTTATTGTTTTAATGCAAATAACACCCAAAATGTGCAAAAATAGTGAATATTGTCCAGAGTGAACTGCAGAAGATAGCAACATAATACATGTACTTGGATTATGGCACATGTACCCTATTGAGTGGAACAGGAGGAGCATAGAAATCCTTGCCACTGCATATTCTGCATTTTTTCTATACTTTTTTATAATTTCTATTCTTGACACTGCATATTCTATATTTTTGCTATCACAACATAAACTTGCAAATTAATCCTATAGTATTTTCCCAAATACTGCCTGTTGTATTTTTTTGTTGTTGTTGTCATTTTAACACAGCGGAATCTTGATTTATCCCCTTAACCCTTATGATCATCGTCATCTTCATCATTGTCCCCCGACACCAAACGGAGAACCCGGAGAAAAACCTCTCGGAGCAGAGTGAAGAACCAACAAAAACCTTAACTGACATATGGCCACAAGTCTGGAATCAAACCTGGGCCACATTGGTGGGAGGCGAGCGCAATCACCAATAAGCCATCCTTGCTCCCCCTTTCAATTAAATGGTGATGATGATATTCATACTTAAATATGATAATAGATTAGTACAGCACATTTTTTTCTAAAGAGGAAGAGTGCTTTGTGAAATTAAATTTTGGTAGATGTACTTACCTTCACCTCAGATGTTCCAGGAGATGTAGTGGAATCAAGGGGACAGATATCCATACTTTCTTCCTTGCAGCTGGCACTTTCCATTTCTTTATTGCTTGACACTAATGCTGATTCAGCACAATTTATGCTGTCATGAGTCTCCTCCTTTGTCCCATCCATACCAGTTGTAGAGCTTGGCACTGTGTCTCTCATGGAAGGTGGAGTTGGTATGCGTGGTGGGGCTATAGGAGGAGTAGTGATGAGCACGTTACGAGGAACGGGATAGTGAGATGCTTGCTTTGCTCCAGGAGATGTGCAAAATCCAATGGGGCTTAAGTGACCAAAGGATCCTGCTGAAGAGACCCTTGTCGGCCCCAGGTACCCTGACAGCGAATCTGGTGAGCCTCTTATCAAGGCATTCAGGTCGATGGACTCAACCGATGAAGGGGTATTGGACATTGCCCTTTTGCGACTCATTTTTGCTGACAGCCTTGGTAAATCAATGACGGTTGACCTCAATGATGTTGCTGTGGATGGTGGTCCACCATAGTCAGATACTGGGATGCGATTCAGAGATAACAGATAATCTGATGGTGTGATAGGTTTTACAAAGGGCTGATAACCAGGTGGCCATTCTGGCTTTGGGCAAGCAATCTCAGTGTCTGTGTGTCTCCTTTCACAAGGAATCGGTAGAGAAGAAGAGACACCATGCAAAGGCAAAGGGGGGTGAGAATAAAATCCTTCAGGATAATGATATGGATAGGGGCGATAAGTGGAATGGGAGGGTGGTGGTGCTGCTGGTAAATGAGGCTGCATAAGAGGACCAGGGCAACTATGCCCATGTGTTGTGCGTCCAGGGTAGTAGTGGTTACTATGTGATGGCGTAATGGATGGAGGAGGATGATGGTGGCCTGTGTAATGCATGTCATAACGATAGTACTCTGGATACCCCGGGGAATGGAAGGAGTGGTTCACATTCCAAGTTGGAGCATGTCTGTGGTTATATCCATTATAACCATGGGTTCTTATGGCATCAGTTGAAGGGGTCCTTTGAGTAATGGTCGGTTCCCTGTGGTTTATATCAAAGGTTGTTTGGGTTTCTTGATCGTGCGCTCGGTTCACAGAATTTATCTCGGGTTTAGATTCCTCCATCGTCACAATCAAGTAGTCTAAACACTTCCAAGTAAAGGCCTAAACAACTCTTAAAAATTCCTTTGGACTCAGATAACAAAACTGCAGATGACCTTGGTCTAAGACAGCCCGGAATGTATTTTGAAGCCCGTGCTATTCCGCTGGGCCAATGGGCCAAACCTTCCGTTTTCGATGATTTGTAGTGATGCGGCTGTCCGCATGGATTTGAATTAACATCTGTCAGGCTGACGCATGAAATCCTATTGGGCACGCTAACTGTGCCCGGCGTTGGTCAATCGTATCCAATAAAAGTTATCGTACTTGCTGTGAGAAAAGATCGAACTCTTTGCTCAAGTCATAGCAACAAGTCAGCTGGATGAGAGTTGATTAATCAAATCCTAGAAAGCAAGGAGCACATGGTTCAGTGTAAACAATCTAGTTCTTACTTACATGTTTGTCAATAGTGGCAACAAAAAGAGGACGCTTCGGCAAGAGAAAACGCTCTAGACAAAAACGAAACTAGGCATTCGAATGCACTGACCTTGAATCACGCGTCTGTTACCAGTGACGCTTATGTGTCCTGTGTGTCGCAAATCAATTGCTGCTCATCACAAATACCTGTTTAGTGGCAAAGTCAACGAAAAACTCGAAGTTCTCTTTCAAGACGCTCTCAATAGCTGCGATTCTCTGCGTGTCACGAAGTGAAATGCGTGTGAAATAGTTCTTCGGTGAATGCATTCCCTGTGGAGTGAGTATCGACTTTCGTCAACCGCAGGAGAGCAATAGGTCACTAAGTCAGGAATCTTTCACGAGAACCGCCACTTTTGACAGCTCATCGTTTGATCTTATTGGTTTAACTAATAGAAAGACCATTCAAGGAGATTTAAGCCAATCTCCTTGGCGGAATTCCGCAATTGGAGACCATTTCGGGTTAATATGAAGATTCGGTCGACATGTATAGGACCAAATAATTACGCCCTTAAATTCATAGAAAAGGGTACAGAACATTGTAAACTTTTTTAAAACATCGGACGGCAATTTGCTTTTGCGAAAATTCATTTTCCTTTTTCATTTTTCTTTTCCGTTTGAACAAGAAACACTAGATTATTCTACCGTAAACAGATCACTCGTGATAGCGGTGTTTTAGGGCTAACTTGTTGTCACTAAAAATAACTTGATATCCTCTTTGATTTTCAGGGATAACACGCTCAAAAGCTGAAGTTGTTACACAGAGAAATTCCAAAACAACACCTCCGAACACAAAAAATAACTCCTTGTTATCAACTTGGAGGGAAAACAAACAGTCACTAAAGGTGACGTGCTTGGGGAAATGCCAAAAATTTCCGCGTGCATTTACCACTAGTATCCTGTAGTTTTGGAGCTGCAAAAAAATTTAAAGTCGATTACAATTCTCGAATGGCGTAGATTGCTTGTTAAATGGAAGAAGCAGCTTGTTCGGTATTTTCGTATCCCCTGGGACCTAGGGGGGGAGGGGGGTTACTCTGCGTTATTGTGGGGGAGTGCTTACCAGTGGTACTGCGAAATTCATTGACACGCAATTTAGCTATCCTACCCCTGTTATGTGCTTCTTAGACGTCTCTCGTGTACATTTCGGGTGCCTCTGTATTTTCCAAAGTAGTAAAGGCTTTCAAAGATCTGGAATTATTTTGCGTTTTTGTTTT
>OX421451.1:1873032-1880532 GCA_949126865.1 Montipora capitata
TCCCTTTGTTCCGGACCTGATTGATCAAATTCTACTTTCTCCCGCTCTTGCGAAGAAGACTTTCCAAACTTCACCCTCAAGTCGCTTCTATTCTCAGGTATACCTCCTTTGTTCAAGCCCCAGATTCTCAGAAACATCGACCCGGAAAGATGTGATGAGAACTCAAAACTCTTTCAAGTACAAGCGAGCCCTTTATTACTAAGTGCACTACAGAAAGATTACAGTTGTGTGCACGTCTTGCAAAGGGAACAGGCGGCAGCCCTATTTTCCTGAAATTTCCCTCCCTTTCTGCAAAAATGGGAGCGTTTTCAATTTCTCAGCTGTTCGCCACGCTTTTGATATTGTTCTCTGTTGGCTGTTTGGCTCAACTTCCACGAGGTAGGTCATTGAGGCAATGTTCTTTTGGACTGGGAACGTTTAAGGTAGGGTTCTGGGGGTTTTGTAGAAAACGTAAAAAGTTACGTGGATATAATTGTGAGATAAATCGCTCAATTGGTTTGTATGTTCTTTAGGGAACATCCTAACTTTTCTTTAACGCAATACCATCATCTTGAAAAACGCTGGTGCAAAGATACGGAAATTCTAATGTGTCAAATTTTCTAGGTTTGTCATGGAATCATTTCCTTGACTGTCTTGGAACTTGTCAAAAGCTCTTCATACTTAGCTTTCAACAGTGAAAATTCTTGCTCATTTTCAATGTAGCAAAACACTCGCATACGTTTCAGATGACCCGGCCGTTTTCTTACAAAGATTAACAATTGCACCACACCCAAAACCAATCAATTTGAAAATGGAAAGATACGCCTTTAAGACTCGCTAACAATAATTAATAATAATAATAATAATAATAATAATAATAATAATAATAATAATATGATAAGATGCTGCCAGCGTTAACTGAAACCTTTTTTTTTACCAGGGCCACAATTTTTCCAACGTGGAAAGCTGAATTTTACCAATAGATACCCGATATTGCATCACTGTAAACTTGTGATATTCGCTCGCGCATATTCCAACTCACTCAATATTCGAGTTCTCGCATCAATCAGCCACGAAGAAGATCGTAATAGAGTTTACGATGCTGCTGTCGTTTGGACCGCCAATGTCACGAGTAGGAATTTCCGGGTTTGCGTGCTCGAATCGGGTCTTGGCGCAAACGGCGCCGTCATTGTGAATTGGGTCTCATTCCAGGGCGCTCCGAAAGGGGCATTGGTTGACACTGTCTCTTTCAATGCCTTTACTAGTGGAACAAAATGTTCAAGAGTTGACTTTCCAAAGGTATGTCTCTGCATGATTTATGTATTGTGGAAAACTAAAACAAGCTGGAAATGCCTTTGTTTCTTTAACTCCCTGCAATTCTACCGTCTTCGCTGTCGGTTAATGTTTTATTAATTAACTACTTCCGGGATAGACCTCGTTGAACGCAGAGATATCGAAAAACCCCAACCCCAACATCCTTTCAGATGACATGTGAGTGAGAACAACTGCTGGAGCAAGGCATGGATAGAATCTTCCCCTCAAATCAAGCTAAAAACCGAAAGAATTCGAGTGCTTCAATCGTTGCGTCACAAAACATCCTCAGGATTAGCTTTATTGGGAGGATTAACCTGTGATGATGAACAGTGTTTATTAAAGCTATTAACCTCTATGACTTATTGGGACATATCGTTTGTTGTCTAAAAGGACACGTTTCAGACCAAGAGTATAGACAAAAGTGTTTTCTGAGGGGATTAAGAATGCGGCCGATGAATGTGGGAGGTGGGAAGGGGGTTAGGGGCAACGAGAGGGGTCGGGATGGGAATGCAACGGATGGGGCGTGGGGGGGGGGGAAGGAGGAAGAAACGTGAAATGTCGAGACTAGGGGAAATAAAACCAATAGTTCCCTAAAAAACATACACTAAATGCAAAATGTAAACTAACCCTCTGTTTTTTACAGCGATTTTCCTCTGTTCCAAAAATTCTTGCCACTGTACGCCAAGGTGGAAATGCCAGGCCTCAAGATGCCATGAATATGTGGATTGAGGATCAAAAGGAAACCGATTTTCGAGTCTGTGTCCGTGAAGTGAAAACATTTGACGGAAAACATGAAAATGTGAAAGTGGTAAGTGACTGTTTTTTCGCTGAATGTGATCATAAAATCTGTTGAACCTCAATGAGATTGAGCGCGGAATTATACTTGTCAAAGACTGATCTCTGGTGATCACAGAATCATAATCAAAAACTCTTTGTTGTAAAGTTTTACCAGTCGGATGAACTGATTTCTTTACAATTGCTCAGTGAATTTCCACTGCTCTTAATTTCCTTGCAATGCTGTTACGTGCAGTAGGCGGGGTTAATTTTTTAAAATGTTCACTAACCCTACACTTTAGAATCTCGATACGTCTTGTCATGTGACCTTCTTTAAATGCAATACAATAATACAACACATACTTAATTGAACGCTCCCCACCTCACAGGGGCTTTTCAGGGCCAAATAAAACACAATCAACGAAACGACCGAACACACAACAACTGTTAAGGATCCCATTTACAAGGATTTACAACTTTTTACAAGTGCGGCCGAGAAGTTGAACCAGGGACTACCAGGAACAAATTCAATGAGTTGTTAGAACAAGTCTTGAACCCAGGAACTCCTGATCTCAAGGCGAGTAGTGCGGCCCGGTGGTTAGGGGGGCTTGTGCCTTGAGAACCGGAAATCCCGTTCTGATCATTGGTTGAATTTGTTTCTGGTAGTCGTCCCTGGTTCACCTTCTCAGCTGCACTTGTAAATAGCCAACTGGTTTGCCTCCGGCCAGTTGGGATTCTTAACAGTTGTTGTTGAATGTTCTGTAATGATCATGTTTCATTGGCCCTGAAAAGCCCCTATGGGGAGTGGTCAATTAAGTAGGTATGTCTGTAAGCGTCCTCACCACTGAGCCTCACTGCTTTCTTTCTGTCTCAAGGCATTTCTGTCGCATCGATTTCTCACATTATTACAACCATTTAGAAATCACTGCTGATCCTTGCAATCTGATTGGTTCTCAGCAGTGCGATTTACTCCCAAATCGCACTATGTTTCGCTCTAAATCGCACCATTTCCTCAGCCAATGAGAAAGGAACACTAAAACAAAACAGCCAATCAGATTTCAAGGCTTGTTTAAGGTAACCAATCAAATTGCAGGAAAACGAAAGACAATGAAAACCATTGTGTGGCGAATTTTGCAACTTTTGTTCCCAACTGGATCAATAAAATGTTAGTACTGATTATAATCCTGTATTTTAGCTATAAATGATAATTGTATGATTTCTAAATGGATGCAATAAATATTAAATTAAGTGGTAATTGAACTTCGTGTCGTGCAATTTTGGTCTGAAATCATACTTGTGATTTCAAATCGAACTCGCGCTGTGCGCTCGTTTGATTTTGAAATCACACGTATGATTTCAGACCAAATTGCACTCCACTCAGTTCAATTACCATTATTTATTCACCGCTGCTTTTATCGTTTTATCCTCTAAAAGGTGGTAATACAAAGTTTAAACTAAACAATTCATTTTTACCCAAATACCTTTCTCACATTTAAATTACAAAAGACGGAATAAAACGCGTCAATATCACTGTTAACTGCCAATAAAATCACGTTGTACCCGACAGACTATCCACACGTCACATCTCTTTAAAATCCACTGACAACGCACAGATTTAGCCAAGCCTAAAAGTGGAGCTCCGATCCCGTGTTATTTATTTTTACAAGAAGCAAGAATCCATTACCCAAGGGTAAGAATCTGCTATCATGTTTGTCCCCATCAGCGTCAGAAAAGTGTCTATTTTTAAACCAAGTTTTGGGGGAAAATAAACAATAAACCAAATTGGCTAACCCAATTCAGATCTCCCGGGGTTAAAATTCTTCAACTGTCTAAATTCCTATGAGTATTTCCTTCGTATCTAGTCTGCCAGAAACCTATAAAATTTTCAGTAGAAAGTAAAATGGCACTCTAAAAGTATGAACTATCTTGAGTTTCCAAGGAAATGATTCCTTGGTTGTCGTGTGTTTACCAGAATTGCTCCAAAATATCCCGACTGTTTGTTTCAGTTTTGTGTTTTGCGTTTACTGGTCGAGCGTAACTGACACCCGAATACATTTGATTTTTTAACGGCAGCTCAACAAAGAAATTCGAAGCAGTTGGCAGAGGTCCCTTACTCTTCCCGATTTATCTAGGAAGATCAAAGGGTCTCTGCTCGCGGGGGTATTGTATTGTATTTTCATTCTAATGTAGCATTCACATTTAATGATATGGAATACCTGAAACAAAATGTTTTATTCCCAAAGAGTTTGAATGGGGTAAATTTCCCGCGAAGCTAGGTTTAAAAATAGACATTATTCTGACGCTAGGCCAATTTGGGTAATTCTTACTCTTAGGTGATGAACTCTTGCAAGAAGTTAACCTGGCTTGAACCTGCGATCCAATCGAAAACCAGTACCTGGTCAGCGTTCAACTTAAAAAAACAGCTGACCTCGATAAGCTGGTCACGTGATACTGGTCAGCGGATACTTTGTTTTGACAGGTGTCAATTGACCATAATATGGATGTCCAATATCAAAGATGTGCGCTGCAAACGGCGATCATGTTTGGCGTACTTATTATTATTATTATTATTTATTATTATTATTATTATTATTATTATTATTATTATTATTATTATTATTATTATTATTATTACTACTTCGTCGTGCGTACGCGCCCACCAGCAATACGGTTCCAATGAGTATGGTGCTCCGCTCGGGGCCGCCGGAGCTCCGCTATTACTAAGCGATTGATTGTTTTCCTCCCAGGACTGGTTATCATTTCTTCAAGGAGAAGAAGGCCAGTGGACATACTATGGGCAAATCGAGTTTGAGAATCTTGGAGCTCCCCTCGAAAAAGACAACTTTGCTTTTTGCAAGGTAATCACCAAATTTCATTGTTTTTTAAAATTCACAATCATCATTCCATTTTTGAAAGTCCAAAACAATGCATCAATTCAAGATAACAAGAAGGGCTAAGAAAATGCGTTTGCTTATGTCAGGAGCCTAATACCCGGAGCTTCCAACTGTATTGTACGCTTGAGTCAACCCTTTCCCGCATCTTGTATTTTGACGTATGTGATGTATGTGACTGAGAACATACGTGAAGTGGTCCACATACGTCACATACGCATGTGACGTAATAAATGGCTGACCATAGGTCTCTTATGATTGGCTATTGTGAGAACACCCGGCTAAAGCCCCCCTGCGAGGTGCTTGACTCAGAGGGTTAATATGAAAGATGGAAGGTCCGGGTAATGGGATCCTGCTTATGTCGAGTATTTTTTTCACTTAACAGGTGTTCAACTTTTCTGAAGTATTCTTTGAACCTCCTGTTGTCTTAGTAACGATCAATCACCAATATGACAGCCAAAATGCCAATTCTGTGAAGCCGGAAGACAATGCACTCAGTGCCTGGTCAGATGTAAGTTACCAGTGTTTCGTATCATATCATCTGTAGCTGTTCAGTGATCAAGGCAGATTAACAAGCCGATAAGTTTTCAAAAAAGTGATTTTCCTGAACCAAGTTTAAGGCCTTGCTATCGCGTGTCTCCCATGCCTTGTTGGTATCGTGTCCAAAATACCTAACAGCCATATTCCAACTTTTCCGATTATTTGTCAGTAACGTCCTTCTGTAGCCTCCGTTGAACGCCATTTTCAACGAAAGAGCCCGCCTGCTGGCTAAGCTAGGATACTTGTTCTGAGAATTAATGAGAAGAGATTAAAGCACATGAGAATCAGTTAGGAATGAGTTCCCTGGACGGCTTTTTAAACTTTTTTTCTTTTGTTAACTTTCCCTCACCTCCTTTTTCACCTTACTTCTTGTTTAGGAAGTAACAAATTCGTCTGTTCGCGTATGCATTAAGGACATGGCAGGCATGGACGCTCAACATGATCCTATTAAAGTTGATCTCGCAGTTCTTGGAGGTAAACTAAAACTAACGCAAGACATGACAAAGTGCATACATACATACATACATACATACATACATACATACTTAATTGACCGCTCCCTATAGGGGCTTTTCAGGGCCAATGAAACAATCAACGAAACAACAGAACACAACAACAACAACTGGTAAGAATCCCAACTGGCCGGAGGCAAACCAGTTGGCTATTTACAAGTGCAGCTAGGAAGTTGAACCAGGGACTACCAGGAACAAATTCGACGAGTGGTCAGAGCGGGTTTTGAACCCGGGATCGCCGGATCTCAAGGCAAGCGCCCTAACCACTGGGCCACACTGCCTCCGCCGCGGGCGATGTTTAATGGTTTCTCGTCAGTTGGGCAATGTTGACTCAAGCCAGTTTCAAAGCTTTCAAATAACGTTCGTATTAGAAGGTTTGGCACTACAACGCTGTATCACTTATTAGCAATGTTACGATATGGTACCATAAGAAACACCAATTATTCCTGAAGAAGATGCGGTCATTATTGTGACGTAATTAGTCACTGTGGCAACGGGAAAGCCCTGCAATAACACCCCTTATTTTGTCTTTAGTTGCACATATCTCAAAACAAACCCGGTGACCCCTATTTTTTTATTGCTGGAAAGTGATCAGAACGCCAAGATGAAACTTTCTGGAAAGTTTAAGAGAATTCTGTACAGCAGATTCAGAGCCACCTTAACTCCTTTTTTTTCTGAACTTGGCTCTGATTCTGCAGTACAGAATGTTTTTAAACTTTGCAGAAAGTTTCATCTTGGCCTTCTGGTCGCTTTCAAGCAATAAAAAATGGAGGTCACCAAATTTGTTTTTGAGATATGAGCAACTGAAGCCAAAATATAGGGGTGTAACTTATTACGTCACAATAATGACCGCATCTTGTTCTGCAATAACTGGTGTTTCATATGGCACCATAAAATTTGCTGTTACGTGATACAGTCTGTAATGCCAATATTTCTAAAGAGAGTGTCTCTTCAAAGTGTTGAAACTGGTCAGAGCCACCTTAAAGGTGTTTCAGTTAGTTTCGTTCAAGACTGTGATTGTCCGTGGAATGGCGCATGGGAAAGTGGTATTGTGTGCACTCATTGTTTTTCAGATCTTGATCCATGCATTAATGCTACTTGCGATTTCCATGGCGTTTGCAAGGCCTTCGGGCCTTATGATCCTCGGTGCATATGTATACCCAGCTGTCCATCATATGAAGTTCCTGTATGTTCCTCAAAGGGAAAAACATACGACAACGAGTGCAAGTATAGGCAAGATATGTGCAAGCTGAAAGCAAACTATACCATTTATCACCCGGGAGACTGCGCAGGTAATTATCCACCTATTATGAAGAGGTTCTTTGAATATAGGTTTCAGTCAATTGGTTTTATTTTCATCAGTCAGGGAGGCAACTTTAAATTTTAAGATGTGTAGACTAACAAAAGGAGGTCTGTCTGTCGAATAGAGAATAATATTAGAATTCCTAATCGAGGTTTTTAAGAGGTAATTATTCTAAATCTTCCCTTTG
>OX421451.1:1900532-1910532 GCA_949126865.1 Montipora capitata
TGCTTACCTTGTTATTGTTAATAGTGAATTGTTAATCTGCCTTTGTTCTGCCGTCTTCAGCTAACTAATTTTAGTTATTTTATTTTTTTGTTCTCACACAGCTCGTCTCGATTAGCCTTTCCTAAATGCGAGTTGTGTACGTAATTGACTTTCTGTGATTGGGTTTTTTTTCAAATCAATAAACTTGCCAAGTGGTAGTAAGAAAAACTGTTACGACAGAAACAGATCACATGTGATAGACGTTCTTTTAATCCTTCACTTTTATTTTTATATTTAAATTCCCTTTTAACGATTATTACTCAATGCACAAATTAGCTACTTTGTTTTTAAAGAAAAGGGAACAATCAAAACCGACAACAGCAAGACTACCACGTTTTCACCCAAGCTCGAGGTGTTGGCAGGAAGGCGAGGGTTTGGGGCTCAACTAGAACAAATACCATGACCATCTTTAGTTTTAATTCACTTTCATAAGGCTCACCCTTTCACTCACAGGAGTGATCAGCACGTAAATTCTCCACACAATTTCAATGAAATGTCAGTCAGACACGTATTGAGAATGAAGGTAATTATCAGTTTGAGAGGTGTGATATTGATATAACACAAATTCTCATGACTATCACCCAAAAAAATCCTATGGTATTACTTGAGAGAATTAACGTTTCGATCTTGGGAATGAAAGGGTTAAAAAAAAAGTTAGCGCACGTTGCCTCAAATCAACAGAGAGATTTAGCATCGTGTCTAGGTGAAAACGGCAGGCTGCTTCTTATCATTAAAGCAAGAAAATCCTCTTTAAGGCCCGTTTAAACGGTTTCAACTTTTGCTTCAACACTTTGTTGACCCATGCAAATGTTCGGTGCGTTTGAACAGGGATGCACAGATGGTGCAGGGATGGCGCAGTGGTGAGAGCACTCGCCTCCCAACATTGTGGCCAGGGTTCGATTCCCAGGTTCGTCGTTGTTGGTTCTGTACTCTGCATCGACAGGTTTTTTTCCGGGTACTCCGGTTTTCCCCTCTCTCAAAAACTAAAGCCCTGGTCAAATGGACTCGCAAGTAGACGCAAGTTCACAACTTGCGTCTATTTGCGACTCCGTTTGGCCAGGCCTTGCGTGCACTTGCGTTGACTTGCGCTCACTTTGGTCGAGATCAAATTTTCCCGCAAGTCGACGCAAGTTTTTCACCGTTTGGCCACCCAACCCAAATCAACGCAAGTTGGTTGACCAATCAGACTAAAAGAAAATTGGTTTTTTTTGCGACTTGCGTGTACTTGCGAGTCCGTTTGGCCACTCAACGCAAGTCTCTACGCAAGTTCAACTTGTGGCTACTTGCGACTACTTGCGAGTCCGTTTAACCAGGGCTTAACACTAGATTTTGATTTGCGTAAATTTGTTGATTTCAGTTTACAGTGTCCCCAATTAGCGCTCCTGCGCCAGAAGACTAGACAGTTAAATAAAGTTCGTTTTCATTTAGGTAACAGGCAAGAAATGTTAAAGAGTTAAAACAAGTTTCATTGACTTCTGGCAAAGCGCCGTTTGGCGTAGTAAACGCAGTACTAAATCTCTCTTCAGCAAAACCATAACCTTTACTTTGAAAAGGCTTTTTAGAATAACCATATCGTCGTTTTTAACAAAGTTCTCGCCACCTTTGATAGAGGAGCCCTCGGGCTTGGTTTCACGACCAAGGCAAGCGCAAATTCAGTAGCGTCTTGATGATTTTGGCATCATTTGTTAGAGTAAACGACGCTCATTAGGAAACGACGGCGGCGGCGGCGGCGGCAACAACAACGCCACAAAACAATAATATCATTGGTTAAGAAGATAAATAATCGTGCTGCACAATTTTAGCACGTTTTTCCGATAAGATGCATAACGCCGACGCGAAATGACCGGAAGCGAACGAGATGGAATAATCGCGAAAGGCTTATATTTTGATGTGACGTTTTCGTCGACGTCACCGCCGTAGATCTTAAGGTCCCTATTAACAAGTTAACGACCCGCAGTGTGTTGATTCATAGCTTGAAAACTAGAGTTTTGAAGCAAGCAACCGTGGACAATTTTCCTGTCGGTGTACGTTGGATCAGTGGCTTGATCTGATCGGCGTTATTTCAAGTTGAGAAACTAAATATTTTAAGCAAGAGCCGATACAACGTAGATTTGATTTTAGTGGTGTACACTACTAAAATCAAATCTACGTTGTATCGGCTCTTGCTTAAAATATTTAGTTCTCAACTTGAAAACTAGGCTTTCCCTTAAATCGGGTTTTTTCTTTGATTGTTGTATTGGCAGCAATTTTGGCCAAAAAAAAAAAAACTAACAAACAAACACGCAAACAAAACCTAACTCCAGCTACCAAAAAAAAAAAAACAACAATAAGCACTATTTTAAAACACACGCTAATCCATTCCTGACCGGCAGGGGACTGGTATTAGCTCGCATGGACACTGACCATGTGATGTGTTGGTTCAATCCGAAGAATTTTTTTTTGTTCACCAAAGAAAATTCAAATTGAAAGCACCATCTGCATTGCAGCCAAACAACTGGATGGGTAGTGATCCTAAAATAATACTAATAATACTAAATTTAAATAACAGCACAATGTTGGAAATAGGAAATTAAGCTTTGCTGCCAACACAGTGTTTACCCGGTGTCTGATATTTGCAGACTGCAGACCGCAGACTAACCCTAAATCACAATTATTGAAAGCTAACCGTTTTAAAACGGGTTCTTAGACTTAAACAATCTTTATCAGCGCTATTTGAAATGGGTGCTTAGACTTAAATAATGTTTATCAGTGCTATTTGTAGGCAGTCTGCAGTCTGCAAATGTCAGACACCGGTGTTTACCCCTATTTGACAATGCTGAATTAGTACAAGTTTCACACTTGCAATACACAGACAAATGAAAACTAAACTCCAAGGCACAATAGGCCTTTTTCGATATATTAAAATTCAACTTGAAAGAGAGGTTTAGAGAACAAGGACTAAGGAAAGTGGATGATATGTAAATATTTTTCACCTTCATTCCAACTTGTTTCTATTATTTTTGTCCTCACTGCCTCACTATCAAGCTGAATATTGATATTTCGAAAATGGCCTGTTATCACATTACAGCCTCGACCGCTCCCTCCCCCCTTATTCCAAAGCTATGACGGGATTACTAGAGTAGGGGGGGGGGGGGGGAAGTAGGCTGAAATGAAAGAAGTGTTAGAAAAAAGAACGGGCATTGAGTTAAAACTCGTTAACTGACCTAAAAAAACACAAGACCGAGTGGAGTGACTTGATAACAAGAACGAAATGCTTAAATTTTACATGATCGCATATAGCTATCAAAGATTATCAATCAAACCAAAATTTAGCTCTTTACAGCATGCGTTGAAAGCATTCTGCTAAACGGTGTGGAAAGCACGAGGAAGAAACAAGATAAAATCACGAAAAATAACCCCATCAAAATATCTATGAAATGTCTCCTTACAGAAGACATCGTCAAAATGAGAAGAAACGGATTCCTATCAGGGGTGGATCCAGGATTTTTCTTAGGAGGGGTGCACCACTAAGGAAGGGCGTAGCTGACTGTTGACGTTTTTTTTTTGGAGGAGGGGGAGGAAGGGGGGCAGAATACCAGTTGCATTAGAAAGCCGCAGGTCATCCCAGGGGGAGGTGCGCACCCCCTGCACCCTCCCCCTAGATCCACCCCTGCCTATAAAGCTCAGGGTGAACTTAGACCAAGAAAAACCACGCAAGATCGAAAAATCTAAAAGAGATTTTGTTTGAATTTATCTCGGTCACAGCCAATTAAAGAAGAAGAGTTGCTGACAATGAAGGTAAGAAGTATGTCAACAAAGCCAAGGATCATCTTTGAGGTGAAAGGAAAGCCGCAAAGTGAGAAAATATTGAGACTGAAAAACCACCTAAAATAACACTCCAAATACCGTTAAGATTTGCAGAAAAAACGCCCCAAAAAACCTCAGTTGAATTTTTCAAAAACAAACTAAATAAATTAGTAATAGTAATTGGACAGAGTGGAATACAATTCAGGGAGTGATCGAGCGAGTGATTTTAAATCGCGCGAGGCTGATTTGAAATTACGAGCACGATTACTCATCGTACAACACGAGGTTCAATTACTAATTAATCGTAACTATTACAAAATTCGAGGATAAAAAGTCTTTGAATAGCTTTTTGTGTGAAAAAGTTAATTTTATGATTGCAAACAGTAGGAAAACAGCAAGAATGACCCCATCCAAGGACGGCATGTGATAGACGCACGAATGGCGTAGGTGTCCAATTACAGGTATCTAATCATAACCATTACAATTTTCTCAAATATGATTGGTACGTTAATTACTTTATTTTTCACTAATTATTGTAAAGGGTTGAAATCGGACAGTTGGCTGTAATCGGATACCTGAAATCGGACAGTTATATCAGCCAATCATATTAAGTGCACTCAGCTTAATCCACCAATCACAGAATTTATCACAATACCCGTAGCAACAACCACTTAGGCTACCAAACTGGAGATTTTCCAAAATGGACGAATTTGTAACATTAGACAGTAAAAAAGGAATGCAATAATTTTGTTATCTCGGAAATTGTAATGGTTATAATTAATTGGTAACAGGACTTCGAGTCGTCCAATTCGGTCTGCAATCATACTCGTGATTAAACGAATCAGACTCCCGCTATGCGGTAGTCCGATTTTGTTAATCACTCGTATGATTACAGACCAAACTGGACTCCTCTCAGTCCTATTACCATTAACAATTTGGAGTTGTTCAAATTGGATATCTGTAATTGGACACCCAAGTGATCACGTAGGCGCGAACAGAGCCAATCACATTCGAGAATCTTGTGAAAGTTACGATTATATATGGCATTCGCTCTGGTCTATGTACAATAAAATGGAACCTATGTATAACCCTTTTAACTCTCTTGTTAAAGTGCCCCTAACCCCAAAATATTTTTTTCGCTAAAATGAATCTTTGCACCTGTTTGAAACGCATTACGGCCATTTTTTCATTTTTTAACAAATCCTGCCATTTTATAGGCTTCGAAAGTTGCGAAAATCCAAGCATCTTTTGTTCACGACCGAGTCAGAAGGGGAGTGGGTCTATTCCTGATTTGACGTCACATACTGATTTACATTGCATTGACTCTTTGTAAAAATGCATGCAAAGTAGATTGTGACGTCAAATCAGGAACAGGTGCAAAGATTCATTTTAGGGAAAAAATATTTTGGGGTTAGGGGCACTTTAATCACAAATCGCTCTTAGTTTCCAAGCTTGTTACTAACATTGAGCCTAATAATCGTTAAAGCACTGGCAAAGCCATCATGATAATAAAAATTAATTATGATATTTACACGAATTTATCGAAAATTAAAACAGCTTTTAAAACTTAAATAAAAAAATATCTGTCAAAGCAAAGGGTAAACATGATCACCAACTTAATTCAAATTACAGACACGCGAGCCAAGTTGTCCTTTACTCTTTCAAGCACATGATAAACGACATACTTTAACGTGAAACTTCTAGGTGTCTAGAACAAGTCTAGGAGTCTAAAAAGCCAGCTGTCTTTTTACGCTTCAGTATTGGACATAATGATCCCCTTCTCTGTCCAGAGACGAGTCCCAACACCCATGGGTCTTTCGAGGGTCTAACAAGTAGGGACGGCTGACATTTCAGATTCGTAAAAGGACCATGGAGCAACATCCCCAAAACGTTCAGAAAACTAGTCGCTCGTGACCTTAGACCTTTGACTCCCATGATCCAAAAGTTCATTAAAGTTCATTCTCCTAACTACTTCCATAGATTTCTTCGTTGGATGGTCATGAGAATTTAGTGTTATATCAGGATCATATCCTTAATTAAGCTGATAATAATCTTCATTCTCAATACTTGTCTACCTGACAGTGTATTGAAAATGTGGGGTGAATTTACACGCTGATCAATCCTGGGATCAATCCTGGGAGTCAAAAGGTTAAGTGTGATAGTGACGTTTTCTCTCCAAGTGAAAGACACTGCAACATTGTTACGACAAAACCTGTCATTATCTGCTTTTCACAAATAATGAGGAATGCATCACAAAACTCAGTGTGCGAAAGAAATTTGTCACTGCGTAGAGCGAATCTCTGGAAAACAAGCTATCCGCGTTATGACTGCTAGGCCACAAATACGAAAGACCAAGTTTTGATAATGAAAGGTAAAATTTCGATGCTGATTGCACAAATTGAAGGGCCAGCCCCTTGGACAGTCGTATGAATGGAATTCAATTATATGTGCGGAAAGTTTGCTCCAAATAGAGAGGACTGCTGTCTTAGCAAAGCATGAGGACACGAGAGTGAAAGTACGAGTGTTTTGTCTGAATTTTAAGCTTATAATACAGCATCATAGCATAACGCAACATCGACACATTCTCTGTCTTCCACCGCCAACGCTCGGGGGAGGGGTGACTGGAGCAAAATACTCATGAACTCTCAAGTCCGGTAGATGAGCCTGTGAATAGAACACATTGGCCGGCGGCTATCAATAAAGAAAATTGACTGACACCAGGAAATAGGCCTTTAGCAACTAACGATCACATGGTACAAAACCCGCCATGCTGGAGGGCAAGCTCATTATTAATCCCCCACTGGGACATTAAAACAAAGGCAAGTCAAGCTTGACTGGTTCAGGTCTCTTTGTTTTAATGTCCCAGTGGGGGAATAATAATGAGCTTGCCCTCCAGCATGGCGGATTTTGTACCATGTGATCGTTAGTTGCAAAAGGCCTATTCTTAAAGAGACTCAAGAAAAGCACGTTGATTGACAGAGTTCAAAAGAAAGCAAGCAAGCAAATAATTATGTTACCTCATTCGGACGAAAACATAAACTAGTAAAAGCGAGGAAGGACTCAGAGAACCACAAGAACCGAAGTAGAAGGGAAAAGAAATTGGCAAACGAAAAGAGGACAAAACAAATAAATTACCCTGAGTTTCCTTGTTCCAGCTTTGGTTATCAGTTGACAGTCAAAGAGTTCCACTCTTTTGAGTTGATGACAATTACTGCAATCAATACAAAGGAAATACTTTCATACAGAATTCCGTCCATCCTTATGTATCTGTTTATGACCTCATTAGTGGGTCGCATGGGTAAGGCTTGAGTTCTTTAAGCCGCGGCTACACGACGGATTTTTTGCTTGCGATGGTGATGCGATTTCTTCGAAAATTGTCCCGTCGCCAACGAGCACTGGTGGTTGCACTTGGCTACAGTGGTGGGCTGCAAGGTGACTACACTTGGCGACAACTTGGCGGACTCCGCCAAGTTGTGAAAACCCAAAGACTGATGACGTTCTTGCCCCTGATTGGCTCGATAACGACTGGACGCGTCACAAATTGTCACGAATGCAGGCCAAAATGTTGCAACCCGGCTACAAATTGAACTCATTCAATTTCTCGCGATTTTTTTCCTGCGAGTACACGGGTGGGTACACGGGTGATTTTCACCGCGCGCTGGCGACGCGACAATTTTCAACAGAATCGCATCACCATCGAAAGCAAAAAATCGCGCGTGTAGCCGCGGCTTTAAATCCCATCAAGCCGGGCCTGCGCACTTGTAGCATGAGACATTTAACAATCGAGGTGAATATTGGCAGAATATTTACCGAGCCGCGAAGCGGCGAGATAAATATTATGCCACTATTCACCGAGATGGAAAAGACTAATTGTTTTAGTATATATTCACAAAGTGATCTCAACAACATTTGCAGAAAAAAACCATCCAAAGTCGATTTAATTGACATCACAATTCATGCGTGGAAAACGTGCAAGCGGCGCAAAGCATGCGCGAAAGTGTTTCCAGAAGCTTCAAAACATGGCAAATCTAAATAACCTTCGTTAAAATTTTCGTCACAAACGGCAAAATGGTCATTTAAAACCGTTTAAATCAGCAATCTAAATGGAAGGTCAGCTTTTTAAAACATTTTCACCCTTTGATCAAAGTTTTAGAGGTTCATTTGAAATGGAAATTCAAAGGCTTACACTTAAAGGGACACTTCGGGTTGGATGTCCTGCATTTCAGCCTTCGCCCACACACCCTGATCTCGAAAAAGACTCGATCGAGCTTCTATTGTTTTTGATGCACAATAAAGTTGTTGGGCCACCTTTTTCCGTTTTTGCCCATGAATTTGCAGTCTATTGGTATACGACGTTAAAGCGCCAAATTGGTCCTAACAAGATGCGGGCTGCAATTTTGGTAGGTTGAAAACAATAGGTTGCTCTGTACCGGCTTTGTTTGACATTCTTCCCATGCACACTGAGGTGCCGTTCACGCACTCATTCCGCATTTCACCCCTCCATCATCCCCTGGCGGTCGCGGATATTTTCCCGTACCTCCCGTGTCAAGGTAATAGACCTTTTTACCGATACGGCGGCCATTTTGATTTCCATTGTTTTGAATAGCTATTATGGGATGCCCAGGGGGCAAATACATATTAATTTGCCCCCTGAGCTCCCATAATGTCTTTCGAAACAATAGAAATCAAAATGGCCGCCGTATCTGCAAAAAGGTCTATTGTGTGCAGTGAGAAGATTTTACTATCGCTTCCGGTAAGTAACGCAATGAGCCTGTGTGACAGGTGCCGGAAAAAAAATGTGCGCGCGAGTTACAGGAGCAACTTTTCTCCTTCCTAATGTGCAGTTCACATCTGTGAACATGGTTTCTTTCTCCCTTCTTTCCCTTAGAACGGTTGTCAAACAACTAAGACCAAGAAAAACCACGAAAGATCGAAAAATCTAAAAAAGATTTTGTTTGAATTTATCTCGGTCACAGCCAATTAAAGAAGAGTTGCTGACAATGAAAGTGTTTCCAGAAGCTTCAAAACATGGCAAATCTAAATAACCTTCGTTAAAATTTTCGTCACAAACGGCAAAATGGTCATTTAAAACCGTTTAAATCAGCAATCTAAATGGAAGGTCAGCTTTTTAAAACATTTTCACCCTTTGATCAAAGTTTTAGAGGTTCATTTGAAATGGAAATTCAAAGGCTTACACTTAAAGGGACACTTCGGGTTGGATGTCCTGCATTTCAGCCTTCGCCCACACACCCTGATCTCGAAAAAGACTCGATCGAGCTTCTATTGTTTTTGATGCACAATAAAGTTGTTGGGCCACCTTTTTCCGTTTTTGCCCATGAATTTGCAGTCTATTGGTATACGACGTTAAAGCGCCAAATTGGTCCTAACAAGATGCGGGCTGCAATTTTGGTAGGTTGAAAACAATAGGTTGCTCTGTACCGGCTTTGTTTGACATTCTTCCCATGCACACTGAGGTGCCGTTCACGCACTCATTCCGCATTTCACCCCTCCATCATCCCCTGGCGGTCGCGGATATTTTCCCGTACCTCCCGTGTCAAGGTAATAGACCTTTTTACCGATACGGCGGCCATTTTGATTTCCATTGTTTTGAATAGCTATTATGGGATGCCCAGGGGGCAAATACATATTAATTTGCCCCCTGAGCTCCCATAATGTCTTTCGAAACAATAGAAATCAAAATGGCCGCCGTATCTGCAAAAAGGTCTATTGTGTGCAGTGAGAAGATTTTACTATCGCTTCCGGTAAGTAACGCAATGAGCCTGTGTGACAGGTGCCGGAAAAAAAATGTGCGCGCGAGTTACAGGAGCAACTTTTCTCCTTCCTAATGTGCAGTTCACATCTGTGAACATGGTTTCTTTCTCCCTTCTTTCCCTTAGAACGGTTGTCAAACAACTAAGACCAAGAAAAACCACGAAAGATCGAAAAATCTAAAAAAGATTTTGTTTGAATTTATCTCGGTCACAGCCAATTAAAGAAGAGTTGCTGACAATGAAAGTGTTTCCAGAAGCTTCAAAACATGGCAAATCTAAATAACCTTCGTTAAAATTTTCGTCACAAACGGCAAAATGGTCATTTAAAACCGTTTAAATCAGCAATCTAAATGGAAGGTCAGCTTGTTCAAACATTTTCACCGTTTGATCAAAGTTTTAGAGGT
>OX421451.1:1915532-1923032 GCA_949126865.1 Montipora capitata
ACTGATGGAGAGGTGGGAGTAAAATGAGTGCACCGTCGACCTCAGGTTTGTCAGTTGAATTACTGTTACGAGTTATCGACATTAAATATGGTTACTTTACTTTACTTTTTAAGCTTTTTTGGAAAGCCTTTTAATCTTATTTTTACTCTTTATCAAAAAATAATTTTAAAGATGTCATAATAGGAATTATAGCTTCAGAATGCCCCTTACAGAATTATTGTTAGCCAAAATCTCAAATTCTCCCCTGCTTGAATGGGGTCAAGGTAAAGACTAAATCAAATTTGAAACGGAAAAATACATTTGCACGGAGAACAATAGTTTAAATCAATTCGATAAGGAATGGACAACATTTTGTCGTATTTCATTTATGTTTTCTATACGATGTAACATATTCTTTATAGATAATCTAATTATTTGTAACGAGTCCTAGATTATAGTTTGTCTAATAAAAACTAAAATGTGAGTCACAGGGAGATAAATAATAATTATTAGTATATTATATTTCAACTGTTAACTTTAATTATTATACATCAGACTCACTATGAAAATTCTGATTGGTCGAGAGCATTCAATCAATTCACAATAGCTTGTGAACTTGACATGATAAATGTAATATCTGCTGCAGATATTACATTTATCATGTCAAGTTCAACGTCTGCCTGGTTACTAAACCCCTTGGAGTGTTCTCCTCAGAAACAAAATGGCTGAACGCTTCGCTTCTGTTTCCGAGGATGAATTAGGTGAAAAGTGTATAATAAAACAATTATTGAATTCGGTTTTCACATGATATCATGAATTATCAAAACCTCGTGTCTGTGTTGATAACACAGACCAATAATTGTTTATTGAATGTATGGTTTCTTATTTGAAATTTATTTTTTTCGGATTCTGTCTTCATTGATTAAATTGTAATTGTTTAATTAGTTAGGAATTGAATATTGTTTCGTAATTGTTTAATTTCAAAATGAAAAACAAAAAAAACTAAATGATAAGTACTAATCACCTGAGTTCATGACTATTGTTTCCGAGATACTGAAGTGATAAATCTGTTAACTGTATACATCCAGACACGCATAGTAAGGAAATGTCTTTGCAATTCTCACTGATGGACTTGACTGAACCATCTTTGATGTTCTGCAGAAATCAAAGAATTCAATTCACCCTAATTAGCATTACAGCTCAGCTTATGCTTAATAAAAGTGCCTAACAGGCACAATACGCATTACACTCAGTGACTGGGCTTCCAAATGACAATGAAACTGCAGTTGACCTCGTATCCATCAACAAAAACCATTTTGATTTTATCATGAAAATCACAATAATTAAAATTATTTCAATTCTAAGGTCAATAGCAACTTCAACTCTATACCTCGGGCAAGGTAATTCAGCAGTACCAGTGAAATGACCAACTTAACTCACCCACTTCAGGGAAAGAATGAGAAAGGGGAAAGCTCATATAATAATGAATCAAAGCTTGCAAATCATGCTTACAGGAAAGTTCCCATGTAACCTAAATTGAGAAATTTCAAATTTTATTCAGTTTATCCTAACTTTATAGTAGAATGAGGTTTCCTAAACTTGACCCACAAAGAACGATAAATAATATTGAGATAATTATTACAAATACTGTTGTATAGAAAAGCCTTGCTTGTTACGATGTGAATATTATTATTGTTACATATTACTACTATGACTAGCATTGATGAGTAATAAAATTCACATTTTTGTTTTCCAGGCTCTTACTTAAATTCATCAAGTGGTCCTGTAGCATTACCTCACAAGTTTTCAGTTTAACTGAACGGAGTCTAGTACAGCTCTTTGCAAGGTGATAAATGCCTTCGTCTGTTATCTGCAGATAGAAGTTTGTTTTTAAGTAAGAAGTACACTGTACTGGCTGCATTTTAATCTCAGAGTATCATTAGTTTCCATTAATAGTATTTTCTTACCAAAGTACAACCTTCTGCTATAAAGATTAACAGATTTTGACAGCCTTGAGCCAGTAGTTTGAGACCATGTGAGGATATCTGCGTACACCATGATATGTTTACATACTCCAGTTTTGTGCAACCCTTACTGAAAAACAAATTAACAGAAATTAAGAACCGACATACAAGTCCAAAAGATAGAGTGAATGGATAGTCCATCTTCAAGAGCAATACTCTTGAGAGTTCGGTTTAGTCTACATTTATTATAGTTTCCCTATAAAGGCAGCATCACCATCTGGAATACAGCTACATGCACTGCCAATAACTGTCACCCTGTAGATCAGAGTTAGGGTTAGGGTTAGGTGCGGTGGCCTTATGGTTAGTGTGCTTGACACCGGAGCGAGTGGTCCGGGTTCAGGTCCTGGCCGGGGACATTGTGTTGTGTTCTTGGGCAAGACACTTTACTCCCACGGTGCCTCTCTTCACCCAGGTGTATAAATGGGTACCAGTAAAATGCTGGAGGTAACCCTGTGATGGACTAACATCCCATCCAGGGGGGAGGTTGAATATACTCCTAGTTGCTTAGTGCTAAGGAAACTGGGGATAAGCACCGGCGTGTTGGGTCATTGACTTGGAAAGTGTGTTTACCTTACCTTACCTGTAGATCAGACCACAACACATGAAACTCCATGCCCCTCTCTTTGTGAAGAGTGCACAGGTCCTTAATAACAGTCATGCCAAAGAGTTAACGAGACATAAATATTGCAAGAACCAGTGCTGAACCCACAACCAAGTTCAAATCCACTGTGGTTTTACCCCATGTGAAAGGCGCCTGATCACCCAAGAAACTTCAACACTGCCTACAACAACAAGGCATACAAGCCCTCTTCCAAGTTGGAGAATACATAAAAATCACATCTAGTACAGCCTAAAGACACTATTGACCCAACTAAACAAGATCGCATGCATTGGTTAAAAATTCCCTGTCCATGTGGTAAAGTTTAGTACATGGGTCAGATTGGAAGACCCTTGGAAAATGGAATTAAAGAGTATGACCAAGACCTCAACTCACACCTCTCCAGACTACAGCCATTTCAGAGCATGTCCACAACACCACACATGACCTGTTTTGGAATGAAGCAATGTTTATTGATCAATCATAATCCTCACTGGTACAAAGGCAAGGTTAAAGAGACAAATTCACACATCAAGACTTTAAACCCTCAAAAAATCAACAAGGACACTGGAATTATAGAATTCCACAACCATGGATGTCTGCAATCACGAAACACAACAGAAGAGCCATACAGCATCAAACTGCTGAGAGAACCATTCACCCAAACAGCCTGGATATAAATACACTGTACACCAACCCTAGCTGTGGAAAGCAAAAAATCACAGCATCATTCTTTATCAGGTGACGCATAACTAGTCAGCCAAAATGCCAGAAAAAGAGACTAGCAGTATGCAGTCAAAAAAATCCCGATCTAAACCACAAGTGACAACAACATGAGAGAACAATAATGCTTTAATATGAAATAAATATACGGTTGTGTACTATTTATAGTACAACCAGCTTGCTACAAGGTAAAATCAAAAGACTGTGCAGGAGGTCCAGGGTCGAACCCCAGCCAGAACAACCCTCAGGGTCTCGCCATCCATGCCTTTTTACATTCCTAGCAACATCCTTGATAAGTTCAGTTGACCGTTTCAAATAATGTCATCTGCGCTCTTACCGGTAACATTAAAATAAAAATTAAGGTCTTAATGAGGTTCCATTCAACCAAGGAAAGGGGAAATGTACTTTGTTATACATGCTACAAGGATCCTTTTATAATCAAGACAATGTCCTTATTAGCTTGATTTCATCAACTGAAATATACTGTACCTTAAAGCACTGAGTGAGTTATCTGTAATTTGAAGACATGATGATACATCTAATCTCCTAAGGCGGCCACTATAGTTACTAAGGCTAATAGCAGTACTGCAAACAGAAAAGAAAAATATTAAAAATATTAATAATACAGAGATTTAGAAATTGTGACCAATACAGTAACATTTGCTTTATTATATAAAACAAATAGATTCCATGTTGCTGCATGATTGTGCATCTGTTCAGTAAAAGATCACAGAAGACAACAAAATGTGGTAAGAACATTGATCAGTGACATGCAAAGAGGCCACCTTTTCATTCTTACCACATATATCAAACAGTCGTAATAGAAGAGCTCAGGCATCTGAAGCGTGCCAGTGGAGCACCATGGGTAAGATTTTTTGGGAAATCTATCCATGTGAGAAGTTTTGGTTATGATGTCTGCATAAGCCTGCCCGTACAGACTGTCGGGGTCGAGGTAGCGAGGCAGGACAGCCTCTGGGAACGGGAGTGTTCGAGCAATTTTCCTTGGCAGGAAATTTTGTGGCAGCGTTGCATTTGGCAATCTGCGTTTTTCCGGCAGGAAATCATATTAGTGACAAGCAACAGGATAAACAGCAGGAAAGAGCACAAGAGAATAGGCAACAAAATTTACAAATAGTAACAAACAAAATTGGGGTGTAAGGTGGCTCAGTGGTTATCTATCGGGCCTCCCACCACTGCGAGCCGGGGTTCAACTCTGGCCTTGGCTAGCATGTGGGCTGAGTTTCAGTCAATCTCAACCTGACTCGAGGGTTTTTCTCCGGGTACTCCGGTTTTCCTCCCTCATCAAAATTGACTCTCAGCTAATTAACATCTAGCTGTGGTGCTGTGTTCCGACATCAAATATGGACTGTACAGCAGCAGCCAGAGGTGCCTTTGTATGCTTTCAGCCCGATATTGTGAGCTGCGCCCTTCGCAATTCAATCCTCGACTGCAAGGAAGGGTAATAAGCACTGCCAATTATTATTATTATTATTATTATTATTATTATTATTATTATTATTATTATAAACTTAAGTGAAGAAAGCCTCAAGAGAAGCCAAGAAAGGAGAAAACGAGACAATTTCAATGAAGAACACCGTAAAGCTGGGAGAAATGGAGACAAAACACTTATTTACAACCTTTAGCTTTCAAGTAATGTTTTCCTTCATAATGCATGCCTCGCTGCATATTTTGTAAAAAAACAAGGAAGACCTGAAAATATTTGCAATTCTGTGTTGACAGAGATTCTGGCATATTTCAACAATCACACACCATGCCAGCATTCAAGCCTACAGTAGACATCATTGGTGAGTTTTCTTGTTATCATTGTCTGTTTCGTCAGACATATTGTAATCGAACTCTCGACGCCGTATAAATTTATACTGGATTGCAGTACATTTATCTACAACAAATGCACTTGTAAGCAAATTGTTTGGGACAGTTTAGGTTGTTTTTGACCAGATAAGTCTCAGAAAAGCGGTTTGATAAGCTCAAACCTACGATTTTTGGCAAAATCTCCAACAGCAATTGAGTTATAACAATCGTTTGTCTTGTTTATCATGCGGTTTTGTGACCAGCTATGGTTGCTTATTTTGGAACTGAATTTATCATTACTGTGGGGACTGTCCACACTAAATTAATAACCTTTCGATTTATGGGGTTCTTATGTGAAATGGATGCCCAGTCAAGAGCTGCTTTTCTACTTAGTAATTTTTGCTGTTGTTCTATTATTAAAAATGAAGAGAGAAGGTGCCAAGATTATCAATCAAACGGAAAATGTTTTGAAAGAGATTACTGTGGATGTAATTTCAGTTTTAGTTGTTGATTATTGTTTGCAAAGCTTTTTTGTTTACTGCTGTCAGCTTACAGGTGTTTGATCGCTGTAAACTGTATACACTTAAGACTATTAATTTTGTACAGTTTTATGCAAAAGCATAATTACTTCCATACGCACTACATTGCTTTCTGGGGTTAGAAATGGGAGCTCCACTTTTAGGCTTGGCTAAATGTATAATTTATATTAATTCTTGTCCCTTACTTACAGCGCTTTCCAGGGTATGGTCAACAACCATATTGCTCATACATGTAGGGTATTTACAACAAAGAAAGGTTAGGAAGGTTCATGTACAACAAAGAAAGGTTCATGTACAACAAAGGAAGGAAGGCTCATGTACAACAAAGAAAGGTTAGGAAGGTTCATGTACAAGTCTGCTGTGTAAAGGGATGAGTACCAGAATTAACCAAGACATACCTGTCTGATATTTTTTTACATCCCTCTAAACATAATTCCTCAATATTTTTACATTGCTGGGCAAAGATCCTGAAATATAAAATAAAATGGAAAGGCTTTATTAACTAAAATTGGTTGATAAGAATTCTTTACAAGGACAGATCCTAGGTACATGTATTATGAACCAGCTCAATCAATGGTCATTTATAGAATACATGTAGGTATCTGGATGGCTGTGGAGTAGATAGGTTCTATATGCATGTAAGCAGGGGCGTAGCGTTTCCATTTAGGTATGCACAGGAAGGAATAGTGAAACAAGCGCTAAAGGTGCCAGCTTCTACGGGAATCTGAGGGCATGCTCCCACAGAATATTTTTATTTTAATGGCCTCAGAAATGCCATTTCCCATGTTTCCCAAGGGGAAGTTTCACACAGACAGGAAAAGGGCGACACAGCTCCCTTTAAGACAGGAAAATTCGGAAACTACATTGTCAAATATCCACATTCTTCGACTTGTACTTGTGTACATGGAGTATTTCCAAAGAGGACAGCCTCTCCTAACTCATAGCGCTTCAAAGAGGGGTTTTTAGTCTCTTCATGCCACTAAAACTGTGTTCGGGAGTGCAGGTTGACACAGGATAGGTGAGCAAAGTGACAAGACCAACATATATCCTTGGATAGAACTGGGGGCTTGTGTGATCAAGTGTCTCGGCCAGAGTCTGGGACTTTTAAGTCAACGAAATAAACAAATATATGTGCATATATGGTCGCTACATGGTAAGAGGAAATTTATGGCCAAAAATCATTTGCTCAAATTGGTTCAAATCTATAATTGACTCATTATAAATTTAAATAATTATAAGTTTTAATATCCTGTGAAAAGTTCTACTGGACATGGGTGGAGGGTTTAAATGGCAGAAGAGAAACAAATGACTGATGGTTGCTGTTGTAGGATACATGAACAAAGAAAACCTCAGTGTTTTGAATACCTTAACGCTCCATCTCCGACACTCTTGCATCCCTTTAGGCTCAAACTCTTTAGAAAACCTACACATCTTCTGGACAAGTTCAGTACTACAGTCTCCTGTAAAGGGTCACCAAAATTTTTGATGTTGAAGGAATAAATTAAATAATAAATGAATTAGATAGGAGACCTGTAGTACATTAGCAATATGGGGGAGACAGCCAGTCTTTCCTTTTTCATGAATCACAGTTAAACCCCTATTAAGCCGCCACCTAAGAAATGGCCACCCCTATTAGCCGGCCAGTAATCAAAGTCCTGATGAGGGCTTTTGTATTGTTTTTCCATAACTAAGCAGCCACTATCTATTTCCCCGAGGGTGGCCGTTCAATAGGGGTTCAACTGTATGTACTAATTTATTTCCTGTTTTATAGCTAATCAATAATTCAGAACATTCTACTTGCTTTCTTGATAATTTTCATGTCAGT
>OX421451.1:1928032-1943032 GCA_949126865.1 Montipora capitata
GATTTAACCTCAATAAATAAATAAAAAATAATTTGGAGGATTTTCAGTACCTACAGAAGAAAGCCAACAGTTGCTTTTGTTTGAATAGTCTGTCATTATTACCGACCGAACAGAATTCTTCCACGAAAAATTGGAACACTTACCTCAAATCGGCTTCTCGAATTTGCCCTAGAGTGATGGTGGTTATAGCTGGTATGACTGGTGTGATTAGAACACATGAATTTCGCAGATATTTAAGCTGTTCGAACGAATCAGCCAGCTCAAGAGAGCTATAGTTCCAACTCAATGTTTTTTGTTTTCTTCGACAAAATTGGCTCGCTCTGAGATTTGTGGGTAATGACATATAACTTCCGGTAATAACCGGAAGTGAAACTTTCGTTGTCTTGGTTGCAGTCGCCCTTCGAAGTAACGGAGGGGTGACAGGGGTTGGTACTTGCGGGTATATAAACGACGACAAAATACGAAAGGAAAGAGAGATAGTGCGGCCACGTTTCTCTTCCTTTCTCTTTTTGCGCCAAAGATCTCTCTCCTGTCATCATGTGTGATGGCTTAGCTCATTCGGATGTCTCGTGACATGACCGAAGAATTTCAGTTTTCTCCGGCTTGTGCGAAAGAGATCACTTTCACCGGAACTTTGGAAACAATATACTTAGTGGGATGCTGTAACTAACTTGTGTCATCCTTTTTTTTCCATGGTCCGGTCACGTACCCTTAAACTGAAAAAATGACTAAGGTGTTTGGGTCTCGTTGAAATCTTTTCAAGGAAAAAAGCATTCGTATTTTAATAGAATAAGTCAAAGATATATATCGCCAATGACTCCGTTTTTTTTTTCCGTGGCGTCAATACCACAAATCAAAAGAACAAGAGAGTAAGCACAAAAGTGGGATATTTCAGTATCAGTTTACAAATCATTTAATTCCGGCCTTTCTTTAACTTGAATTTACATTGTTTGCAGTGGAATGTTAGTTAGGATAAAGCGTTGGTTTTTAATGTTGTAAGCAGTTGTAAAAGGAGTATTGTAAGCATTTTTAGGACCTTAAGTACCCTTTATATTGATAATACTGTCAGTGTAATCAGTATCGCAATAAAACCAACAGTCAGGATAGTGTCATTCTCAACCAATCTCTTGAGCCTAAGGTGACAATGCTGCAACTGAACCCATCGCTTAGTTTAACTTCCAGTTCCCAATATTTCCTTTTTCTGAAATAGATGGTGGCCTACTAACATCATAGGCGTTTCTCCCAATTCAGGTCAAAAATAGCTCGACTAATTCTAAGTCGAAGGAAGGATTACGTGTTTGCAAACGTTGGCCGAGTAGCACTTATATTTGAACAGACTTAACTGATTAGAGTGTACTGGGAAATGCTAGTTTTGTACCCCATATGAACCATATGAGCGTTAGCCCTACTAATGGAAATGGGGCCCACACAAGGACAGAGAAAAACTCTTCCCACCCTGGTCAGAGTTCAGTTTCTCTGTCCTTTTACATGTGTAGGTCCATTTCTATTAGTAGGGCTAACGCTCACATGCTTCATATGGGATACAAAACTAGCACTTCATATATTACACTCTAATCAGTTAAGTCTAAATTCTAAGTCGAACTATCGAAGACCGTTAAGCGAGAAAATTTGTTGGGGACGTCAACGTCAGACGTCCAAACGACATCTAACAATTGTTAACAATGGTTTGTGCTGAATCACGGTGGGCTAGCATGAATTATTAGCCCAACTTAACTTTGTGAGTTACTTCTCTCAAACAAAACACTGTGACATCAGCAGAGCACGCGGTTCTCACGGTCGACACAATGACGTTACACTTCGTGAAAGAGCGGATAGCACAAAGGGGGTTTTCTTTTTGCTTTTGTGCAAAAGTGAAACAACAAATGAACCATTGAAAGAAAGAGCTAGAAAGAACGAGACGTTGTCTAGCATATTGCGTACGAATTAAGGACGTGGAACTTAAGCAAGAAAATAAATGCCTCGACTTGCAAGGGTACTTCTTTTTCCCACTACACCCTTTTACCATTTAGTAACGATGAACGGCTGCCCAAGTTTCCTGTTACGAGCGAAAGAGGCACTAAACCTGTTTTGTTAACATTATATTTAATACGAAGCAGTGAAGTGATCATCGCACTTAACTGAAAAGTTTGAGTGATTGTCTCTTCTAGTCGCCTGAAAAATTCAGATGGCTCCAACGGTATTCAAACAGTTGTTCAAATTTCCCAGTTAAGAGAGAGGATCAGTTCACTCCTTCGTCTATAGCCTGCAATTCAAATACATATACAAGTACATTCATTTCATTCATCGAGTCCTTTCACGGGAAGCAAATCAGCACAATGATAAATTGACCTGGTCCCAGTTGTTCAAAGAGTGGATAGCGCTATCCAATGGATAAATCACTATCCACTGGATAGCGTTATCCACCTTTTGAACAACCGAGGCCTGCTCCCAACTGCGTGGCTTCCACCGCCATGATATCGCAAAGAACATGGGTTCAAATCCCGTTGGGAGTCACATGAATTTTTCAGGTGACTATAACAAACAAGTTCTCCAGTTATTAAAGTGCGAGGATCACTTGACTGCTTCGTCTATATCCCGCACTTCAAATACATATATACATGTACATTTATTTCATTACATTTATTAACACATGGTGTTATTTTCTTTTTTGTCTTTCTTTTTCTTTTTTACACCTCAGCAAAGCCGAAAATAACTGGAGTTTTTCAAGCTGTGCTCAACCCTTTCTAAGTTCCTTTATTTTGCTGAGAAAGAATCGTTCCACGGTATTGGCGCATTTGTAGTATTCGGTGTCCGGAGCATTGTAAGTGCGACAGTTGGTAAAAATCCTCATCATATCTGCAATAAACAGCTTCTTGGAGCTAAAATAACCACTCTTTAGTCTCTCAGTCATGGTCCGAAGATCTGTTTGAAAAATGCACACAAAGGTTTTAGTAACCAGCAATACTACTCCAACCTGGCTTGATAGATCAGTTTGTGGAAAGCAATGCCATTGCACTGGATCTGGGTTTGAGTTTCGTGCAAATACTATTACCTTTCCACTACAAGCAATGGCAAGCACAGGCAGAACACTAAATACAATATAATTGTTTTCGCGTGATTCCCCCAACGTGCTACGATGCGGGGACAAACAAAAGCTGTTGTTCTAGGTTTAAGTTTATCAGTTTACAACCTGACCAATCTATGACCATGCCAGGCTAATATCACTTGTTCCCACCTGGGAAGTAGTGGATCCATTTTCTCAAAGCTTTGTGTTTTGACGTATAAACAACACATAAGAAATTATCAAATTATTCCTTTTTGTAAAGAACCATACCATACATGAAACTATACGTGAGATCCCATTTCCGGTTGCGGTGACTAGCAGTTTCGAAAAGTTTACACTTCATGTCAAAAAAGAGATCGGCGTCAACGCGATAGATTCACACTGGCGCAAGCTCGAGGCAGGTGTCATCAAGTGCTTCCTGCACGCAGAACTGATTAGATTGTCCCGAGACTTTCAAAGCTGGGTCCCAGTGCAACGCAAGTAAAGTGATATTTTAAGTTCGTTGTAAATTCTCCATTGGTGACGGGAACATCGGCGCCCTTGTTTATCATTTACTTTAATCTCTGATTTGGCCTAAATGCTTGCGTTAATCTTATCTCGTGGAATCTTAGTGAAAAGAAATGTACACTACTTACTGAAGGCACATGACCCTTCAGGGCAATTAAAATTGGGGAACTATAATGAAAGAATAACAAGTACTGACAGGAATTAAAGTCCACACCGCCAGCAGTCTCCAAAGTTTTGCGAAATATGAAATAGTAGACAATTTCAATAATTTGGCTTTCAAGTGCTTCACTAGTCAATTATTTTTCATCGCAAAAAAAACAAGTGAAAAACGAGTGTTAAAAAAAACGTCAACGTTTAAATCGATCACTAAAAATGGAAAAAATATATTATCTTCCTGCTCAAAGTCTAATAGAGGAAAATCAACATTGAAAACGGAAAATATAATGTTAAGGGGAAGTTTCACGGTTTTGCGCATGTCTAAGCTTTAGCGCAAGCAGAAATCTCGACCCCACAGCTCTTCTCTTGACTGAGGGAGAGAAGAGCTCTGGGGAACCCTGAAACGAAGTATCATCTCATTGGTTTTCGTGAAGAACAATCAAAAGCGTCTCTAATTGGTGCATTCATGTTAGCACGAGGAGTGAGCAGGCGCCGTAAGGTTCAAATAGCCAATTTTGGCTGTAAGAACCCTACGGCGCATGTTCTCCTACCTAGAGTTTCCCAGAGCCTTGGGTCGATCCAAGGCTCTGGTGACGAGAATGTGCTAGCAGTTGTAAATTTTACGGTTTCTTACTGAACCAGATGATGTTCATTAATCACTGAGAGTATTACGGCAAATACACCCATTGAGTAATGCCTAAATTTGGTGGAACATATTGCGGGTTTACACAGAAAATATCAAATTTATTGTACGAGTCGAACATTTTATTCTACGCACGAGTTATCTATTCGCATGCAGTAGGTTCATAACACAAAGGAAATAATTGAAAAAGTAATTCAAATGAGTAATTACACTTCTATGGCATTGTTTCCTTTTTCTGTATCAGTGCTTTCTATTGTTTCAACAACAAAGGAATTAGTTGGGCTGACATGAAAGTTTGCCCATGTGCAGAGACGTGAAACTCTCCCTTTAAAACAATCTCGATCTCACAGCTCTTCTTTTGATTGAGGGAGACAAGAGCTCTGGGGAACCCTGAAACAAAGTGTCTTCTCGTTGGTTTTCGTGAAGATCAATCAGAAGCGTATCCAATTGGTGCATTCATGTTAGCACGAGGAGTGAGCAGGCGCCGTAAGGTTCAAATAACCAACTTTTGGCAACGGTGCATGTTCTTCGACATAGAGTTTCCCAGAGCCTTGGACCGATCCGAGGCTCTGGTGACGAGAATGCCTTTAAGAGTAAAACACCAAGAGAATAAATAATCCATATAATCCCTCCTCGGAATCCAATGGCCTTATCACCATCTTACGTTGTGCCGCCTAGAGGCCTCGGCTAAAGCTGCAAACTCCAAATAGCTAAATAATATCTTAGCCTTACTCTGAAGCCTAAAAAATTGACATTGCGTCATTAAAAAAAATATGAGATCGTTGTTCCAACGGTAATAACCACAGAGAAGACGCAAATGGATTGAATTTAAAAAAGAAAGCTACAAAAAATAAATTTGGTATCTGGAAGTTTTTGTTGACAAGAAAAGTTGGTTTTCCACTAAAATTTGTTTATCAGCTGAACAAAAGTTTTTTTTTTACGCACTCATTTTCCACATTTCCACACAAGGATGGCACAGTCGGTTAGTGCGCGGCCTTAGTGCAAGAGAACCCGAGTTCGATTCCTGGATCTCACATCCTTGTTTCGACTTCTTTCCTTTCAGTGTAGCCTAAGTAGCTTTAAATACCCGTAAAACGGAGCACTGATGGTGAGGGGGGAGTAAAATGAGCGCACCGTCGACCTCAGGTTTGTCAGTTGAATTACTGTTACGAGTTATCGACGTTAAATATGGTTTACTTTACTTTTTATTTAAGGACAAACGTTTGGACTACAAAGCTTGGAGCTTGGAGGAGGCGTGGTGCAGTGGTTAGGGCGTTGGGTTTGCATGCGGTTGCCCTGGGTTCAAATCCTGTTTTAACCTCTGGTTTGGGTTATTTCCGGTTCCGGTTGTCCCGGATTCAACTCTATCACACTTTGTAAATAACCAACTGGTTGCCTCCTGCCAGTTAGGATTCTTAATCATGTTTCTGTTACGTTTGAATAGACCTTTTTGCAGATACGGCGGCCATTTTGATTTCTATTGTTTCAAATAGTTATTATGGGATGCCCAGGGGGCAAATACATATTAATGTGCCCCCTGAGCATCCCATAATGTCTTTCGAAACAATAGAAATCAAAATGGCCGCCGTATCTGCAAAAAGGTCTAATGTCTGTGAACTACCTTGATAGCTAAGTGCACTTCCACTATAAAAAAAGCACTTATACTTACAACATAACAAAAACAACGAGTGCTTCAGTCACCACGCATACTCCAAAACGTAATTACGTAGTCACCCAACATACGTGACCGTGGGTGTAATTCTTAGTATTCGTAGTTAAACTGAGACGAAAGTGAACCAATGAAAAAACAAGAAATGCGATATCCTAAATTACCAAACACTGCTTGCTCAATACCTACCCATAGGGTACTTAATATGGTCATAATAGTCTGGTGCTTCAGAGATTTCTACAGGTCTTTGGAAAGGCCATGAGCTGGCGTGATTCTGTTGAGAAATACACAAAGAAAAACTGAAAAACTAGAGAGATCAGGAAAGCTAACAAAGTTACGGGGGAAAAAACTTGGGGAAAAGGAATTTGAAAGGGGAGGGTGCAATACTCCTCAAAATGTGGCCAGCTTATTAAAAATAAAGGAGATTTCAGTGTGACCGAGGGAGGTAGAGGTAAAACCCAGCCGTTCCCACTTCAATCAAGGTCAAGGAGTCAAGAACCAACGCAAACTCATTCCACTTATGGTTATCACGTTCATTATGGCCTCAAGGGGGCTAAAAAAATGTCTAAGATGTTGGGTAACGAGATGCGATCGAAATATTTGTGGGGTTGCAGCTGAAAGATCATAAAAAGGCAGGACAACTGCTTGCTTTTTCAAGCAAAGTATGCTTTATACGCAAAACTTAACATCAGAAGCAACGTCTCCAAAGTCATAATTTAACTGACCTTCACTTGCGTCAGAATATTTTTTAGCTGAGTCTGTAATTGGTCAGCATCCGAGGCAACTTCGTCACTGAAACAAAGAGTGGATCCTACTAATTAATTACTTCAGTGGGAGAGCACAGTCTTGACCACTATCACTGATTGTGGTAGAAAAATATTTCACATTTTGGACGTAAAATGAGGATTGTGAATTCAAAGTAGGGTGCAAAAGTGGTGACAAAACTGCACACTCAAGAACCACACAGCAATGATTAAATAAACTGACCTTTTCGTCAACGAAGGTTTCCATCCAGTTTCGCCTGTGACAGAAAAATCAAGCAAAAAAACTGTTTGCTTCCCAAGTTTGGTTGTAAAGTCGTAGAGTAACAATAATATCACCACTCATTTTTAAGAGTTGTGAGTGCACACTTACGGATTCCTGGAATGCTCTCCACAGGAATTTGCCGTACTCCTTCCTGGAAACACTTGAGTCCTGGATAAACTTTACGAATTTCTGTTTGCTTTTTCTCTATCAGTTTCTTGACAATCTGCAAAAGAGTATTAGTACAGTACATCACTTGAATTTAGGGAGAGTACGGATTTAACAAATCCCTAGTGGTGACAAGAATCTAATTTAGTCTTTTACAATATCACACCCTAATCAGACGTACAGTTCATGAGAATGAAGGAAATGATCACTTAACATACAATTTCTGAATTTGTAAACAAATTGTCCTTACTAGAGCCAAAACAAATGCATACAGAACAGTTGAGTTAATGAAGGCTTTGTGAGTTAAGACTCTGATATTTGGTCCAGTTACAAGCTGCAACAGTACTGGTGTTGCAAACAAGAACTGCATGTATCGTGAAAGAGAACAGAAACATTTCTTTGCCTGTTCTTCTCAAATGTGAAGTGCCACTTCAAAGAAAAAGCCTACCTCTTTCTGCTTTCGTATGATCGTTGAAAATTCTGTGTACTGAATTCTTGAATTGATGGCACACTGTCACAATTCACAATAATGAAAAAAATAAGAAGGACAATTCAACAAAACAACTTAATCTCACCCCCGGCAAAAGCAAAAATTCACAATTAAGTCAAACTCACATGCATCAATGTGGCTCCTTCATAATCTTTAATATAACCAATGTATGATGACTTTTGCATTCTGATGTCTTTACTGAAGCCCTGCAACAAAAACAAGTTTTGAACAAGAAAACCAATCTACAGGTAACATCACACACAAAGTAAAAGGGACAGGCTCAGCACGAGGTAACTTTGAGTACAGGTACTACCCCAGAGAGGATGCCTGTCCTCCACAGGACAAAACGCTTTGGGCAATATGGACTATCGTTAATTAACATGAACTGATTTTCCTGGACAGGGTTTGAGGAAACAACATAGCAGTTGAGATAGAGCCTATGTTTACTGATCAAAAACCAACTGCGCCCAAAATCTAACCAATCTATGACGAATTTTTTTTACCTGTTTCTTGAAGTAACCAATGGCATACTCATCAGCATAAGTAAGAAAATTCAGAACTGAATGTTTCACATGGTAGTCTTTAAGGTGATTCATGAGATGTGTGCCATATCCCTAGGCAAAAAAATAAGTGCTATTAGCTGTCACACACTTGGATGGTGAAAGAAGCCCTAGATCTTTGAAGACCAAGCAAGAGTTATTTAGAGGGTGGATAGCAATATCCACAAGATAACAATAATCACCATCCAGACATCTTCTAATATAATAATTTAATAATAATTTTTTATTATTAGCTGTAGCTATTGGAAGTGATTTATCTAGTGCATAGCAATATTCACATCTTACAAAACTGAGTTCAGCAAAAGATCTTTACACTGAAGATCGTTTGAGGATTTTTGAAATACCTCATGAGATATTTCAAACTACAATTTTCTGATAAAACATTCCAAAAATGAACTGGCAACAAATTCCTGCCACTGATGAACTTTGTCATTTGAAATTGGATCGAGATATAAAGTCTGTCACAGTCATACAACATCTTCTCAGCCACTCACCACCAAAGTTTGTTATTAAAAGGATCTTTGTCAACTGAAGGTATTCCAAGCTTTCCCAGAACAAACATGGAAAACACTACAGTGAGCCCTTGGTAAACAGATCAAAGTATTACCTTCACTTGTTCATTGGATGTAACAGCACAAAACACAATTTCTGTGAAGTTCTGTGTGGGAAACATACGAAAACAAATTCCTCCAATGGGTTTGTTGTCTTTGACAAGTGCTAATGTTTTGTGTTTCCTGAAATTAAAAAAAAATCTGATTCAAAAGTTGGTCAATGCAGAGACAAAGAGAGAAAGCCAGGATTTTTACGGCAGTTTACATATAAATGACAGAGTTTTATCTGAATTTGATTTCAAGTTTGAGGTTATCAACAATAATTATATTATTAGAGTAACTTTCGACTCGAGACTTTCCCTTCAGTGACAATGGCAGTAATTTGCCAAACCATGCTGTCCACAGACACACACACATCCTTCAGGATCACAGATGTTACATACTTAATATTCAATCAAAGGAGAACTTGTGACGAAATGTGGTTATCTGTTAACTGCATTAACATGATAAGATTTTGTTAATGGAGACAATCGCTTACTGAACATTTTGTTTAGGCTGACATTACCGGAAATAGTTTTGATTCCTTGGTAATGAATTAGACCTTTTTAGTCATCTTAGTGTTATTATATATATTATACATATTAAAAGCTTGCTCAAAACTCAAGTTTGTCCGTGTATCCTTACAGAACTGTGAAGAAGTCGTGGATACATTGCTTACAAAATGGGAGTTCTGTTGCGATCAGTTGCTTTCTGATCTTGTTAGGAAACAGTGTTTGATTTTTATCTAAAAAGATTGCGTTATCATTGGCAGGCTACACCACATCATTTTCAAATATCTGAAGGGTCCTCAACTTATAATGTAAACAGCTATGAATGCCTCAGTTTGCAAGTAAAAACAAGGATTGTTTCCAAAACTTTTCAAACTTTCAAAATATATGGAATGGATCATGAAACATGCTATATTTAGTTGCATTCTGTAGATGCAAAAGAGCCTGGTGAAAATAATCGCCAACCGGTGTTTTCGTCTTCTTTAAACTTTTTACGAGGTTGTTAAAAGCCTATGAAAGTACCAGAGGATGACCATTTTGCTAGGAAAGAATAAATTGACCTTTTCAGCTTTTACGTTTTGTTTTTCCTATTTCAGACCACATGATGTTACTTTACAGAACAGTTTCTTTCAAATGTCGTCTAATGCATGCCCTTATTTACGAATAACATAATTATGAAAAAACAAATGGAGAATCCCCTCAATGGGAAAACATGCAAGCTAAAGAGGTCAATTTGTGTTTGATTTTTATCATAAAAGAAATGCTTCACTGTTCAAGTACAACAAGGTGATACCGAAAACAACTGGGTATTTCTCAACCATGTAACCACAACTATTGATCGAGAGCTTTTAACCCTGTCTTTTACATTAACCATCTTTTAGCTTTTAAATGTGTTACAAGTATACTTTACAGGTACTGAATATAACCAAAAGAATGATGAAATAATAACAAAATAAAAGAGCAGTAGTTTGCTTTAGGTGAGCATGCACAGTTGTCACTGTCCATGTAGCAATCTCAAGGCATGCTCCTTTGCTAATACCAGTGGACCTATGAACTTGACGGATCAACAAGCAAATGTCTCTTTGCATTCATTTTTAACACACATAGCACAGTGACATCTTAAGTCTTCCACTGAACAATGGCTCAGTAACACATGCTGACTGAAACAAAGATCAATCCCGTCAGAACGAACAAAGAAAAGTTGAAGAATAATTATTTCAACGTATTACGTTGCGGCATTACTTCGGAAAGTGAAACGTCGGAAAATTGATTTTGATCGTTGCCATATCGATTTGAATTCAACTGAATGAGTGACAAATTGGCATGTCTAGAAAAAATCGATAATTGGTTGTTGACTTGTCGATTAGTTTACATCTGAGTGAGTGACAAATTCGCATATTCTGACCACTAACGGTAGTCATTGATCTTTATCCATGACTAAAAACAAGTGTTTGGAAATCCTCAGGCTGATGAAATGCATTGCACAGGTTTTTAATATTGGTTCTGAATCGCTCCTCAGGAATGAAGAAAATTGGAAAAATTCATAATAAACATTAATGCAAACAAGTGAATGAATTTGTTTTCCTTAGAAAATGAGTTGTTAATTCTTATTAGAAAGGCTGTTAATAAAGGTTGTTTGTCCATGTTGGTGTCTTTGTTTTAAAGTATTCAAGTTCGTGTTATTATTAATATTCACATCAAGTTCACTAGAGTTTGATTGCATGAAACTCATAGATAACGCCTCATTCCGGTGTTTCACAAGGGTTTCCAACCAAATGCACATGACAAAATTGGCGTCTCTTGGTTGGAAGATCTCATGTTCACGAATAATTAATAAGTTTGAGAAAGCCAAGGTAAAAACCCTCAAGATCCAGAACATTTGTTCCAGGCTAACAGGTCGGCAATGACTACGTAACACTGCGAAGAAGTTCAAGGTTCTCCTGTTGTCGAAGTTTAGGGACAATCATCTGGTACATCAATAATGACTTACGGATCAAATACAAGTCTTGAAATGTACTCTTTTGGCATTCTTGGTAGCTGATAGGAAAACACATTCTGTAATCCAACAAGCCACAGTAGAGTTTGCCTCAATGGCTGCCTGTTGAATGAGTTGCCAACAACATGAAATTCTATCACACCTCTTCTTTCTTCACAACGTGCTGCCTCATCTCGGGCACTATGGGTCCCTGGATACAAACCACCCTAGGGAATGAGATGGCTATTGTGTTAGAAGAAAAAGAGGAGAATCCAGTGAAGAAATGTTAAGTAACAAACTAAAATTATAGAACATGCATGTGTTGCATACTTCTGGTCCTAGCATGGCTGAAGGGTCAGATAATTTTGCAACTATCTGAGTTAACACTTCCAGAGGGACATCTCCTGCAAAAAAAGAAAAAAAACAGATGTTAATTCTCAACAAGTTTGTAATCAAATTATTATTGTTTCAGTGAAGACTTACCTATGATCAAAAAACATGAGAAGATATATTTTAAGAGGGTGTGTTCAATACTCCATATCGCACTGTCAAATTGTATGAACTCATATGAAACACAGCTGACTACTGCAAATTTTCCTACAACCCTGTAAATACACCCAAATTTTGTATATTGAAAGTATAAAATGACAATTACAAATGTATTGTGGACTTGAAGGAGTCTCATGCTTACAAATTGTATTACCTAACATTGATTTGGAGTCTAATAAAATAATGTACCTGCCAGTTTTTGCCGCTTTGAATTAGCACCAGCAGATCCGTCATCATCATCAAGACTTCTCTTCTCCACAGTTACATCTGTCAATGGACAGTGAGAATGTTCTAAAATCTCAATATTTATTGAACTTCCTTTTTACCCAAAACAAAATAAAAAGAAAATATACTTTGATACCTTCAGTAGGTGAAGTAGAATTTGATAATTGAAGAACTGCAGACAAACCAGAGCCAACTGCTGAGCTAAGAAGTTATTAGATACCATTAGCAACAATTCAATGCTTATTCCACGTCCAAAATGAATACGCATCACATAACATAACCAATGGTAACGGCGATCCCCGCACTTAACTGGAAAATTAAGTAATAGTTGTCTCTTGATGACACCTGAAAAATGCAGGATTCAAACTCATGACCCCCGTGTCCAGTTTGGTGCGAGGATCAACTGTACAATTCATCTATAACCTGCTCTTCGAGTTTTCATGTGTACATGTGTTTAGACCGCGCACTGGTGGCTCAGTTGGTTGAGCACGGGCTGTCACGCGGGAGGTCGTGAGTTCAACTCCGGCCAACACTCAGGGTCTTTAAATAACTGAGGAGAAAGTGCTGCCTTTGTAATTACATCTGCAAATGGTTAGACTCTCTAGTCTTCTCGGATAAGGACGATAAGCCGGAGGTCCCGTCTCACAACCCTTCAATGTTCATAATCCTGTGGGACGTAAAAGAACCCGCACACTTGTCGTAAAGAGCAGGGCATGTAGTTCCCGGTGTTGTGGTCTGTCTTCTGTGATGTATCATGGTTCGGAGGGTAAATGCTCGGAGATATTAGCTACACCAAGCTACTCTAAAAATCCGAGGGTAATTAAAGATATATGAGATATATGATGACATTTATTTCATTCACCTTGAGTCCTTTCACAGGAACGCATGACCCCAACAAACTGACCTGCTCCCAACTGAGTGGCTTCATAGCTCTGTTGGTGGGGCATCACACCGGGGTCACGGGATTCATGGATTAGAATCCTGTTGCAGCCACCTCACTTTTTCAGGTGGCATTAGGAGATAATAACTTCTACCGTTTGTCTATAACTCGCACTTCAGACATTATTTTGTTTCATAACATAACCAGTTATTTGACAACCCTTCAAAGCGAGCAGTACCTAATTTCTCTTCTATTGTAATCACAAGTTTACCCAACAGACCTTTCTGCAGATACGGCAGCCATTTTGATTTCTATTGTTTCGAAAGACATTATGGGATGCTCAGGGGGCAAATTAATATGAATTTGCCCCCTGGGCATCCTATTATAGCTATTTGAAACAACAGAAATCAAAATGGCCGTCGTATCTGCAAAAAGGTCTGTTGCATGTTCATAACCAAAAAGTAGCCACGAAGGGAATGCCTTTCGATGACTTTACTACAAGACACAAGAGAATCCCTATTCATGTTTCACCCTTTCCATGAGAGTGGCACTTACAAATTTTACGTTGTCTAATGCCAGATGATTTTGTCAATGTCAATGTCAATGTCAATGTCAATGTCAATGTCAATAGGGGCCTCTTCAGGGGTGAAAAGATTAAAGCAGCATAATGAGACAAACCCCTTTTATGTTTCTACAAACAAGCTGAGTTGTCAGTTGGTAAGGGTGCTGATCACAGCTTCTGAATCAGTGTTTGTGGTGTTTCAATGATTTGCATGTAAATACCTCAGGTTCATTCTAAACAGTGGTTGCACTTCCTTCAATAGGTCCCCAATATTATTGGAATCCACTACACATTGCAAAACAGCCAACAAGCTGTCACCTACCAGTTGGATTTTTTTTTCTGTACATGTTTATTCTCACAGTAGTAACAAAGGAATATCCCCTTTTGGTTTAACCAAACAATGGTCAAAGGAGAATTTCCTATATATTTAAAAAAGGAATCCTCTTTGACCCATTGACTCCAGGGAGTGAGACTTAACAGATTTTACTCTGTCTGTGGGGGCACCCTGGGGCATCTGAAGAATGAATGGGTCAGCCAGTCACGTTCCCTCCATTAACATTCTCACCTGGCTGTAGCCACAAGGGAATCCCCCTTGTCTGTTAGTGGTGTTAATGGTGATGTGATTCGTGAAGCACCCAAAGACAATGACTGAGGAACAGTAAAGTCATCATCCCAGATTGGAGAATTATCACCGTACACCTCTTCCTCCAGCATTGACAGAAATCTAAAAGTTTGAATGAAGAGTATATGTGTTAAACTTTCTTACAGTTTTAAGGGTCAATTAAGCATCGGGGAGAGCATCCAGCAAGGACCATTTTGTGAATCTGAGATTCCCCTCCGCAAGTTATTATCCTAATCCGCAAGCTTATTTCTTCCATCTATGTTTTTTCTTTTCGTTCGTCTTTTTGGGTAAAATTTTAGTTCTTTGTCATCATAAAATTATTGAATATGTAGTATAAACTACCGTACAAGTATAACTAATCATACATGTATTGTATCAGTTTTGTGATGACTTTGGTCTCAACAGTGAAAGTTGTACTCTTACAGCAAAGAAACTTAAAACAAATTAAATAAAGCAGCTGAAGGGGCAATCCTGACCACTTAAAGACCAATCCTCTACTGGTAATGCCTAGATTATAATCATGCCAAAATTTTATTTCATTACAATAAAAAAATTAATGTGGAAAAACGAGCCAGACAATCAGTATGTGCCATAAATATTATTATATTATTTTAATTAACAGGGGCTCAGAGACATAAAGGGGAAAGAGAAATAGACAAGAGGACCCTTACACCATAATACCTTGATATATTTAAAACAAACAAAGGAAATACATTGAGGAAAGAGCAAAAACAAAGTCATCCTGCAAACCTGGGAAAGTGGGTCAAAACAATAGTCCTTTTGTCAGGTGGCATTTTGTCTCTTTCTG
>OX421451.1:1948032-1950532 GCA_949126865.1 Montipora capitata
TTCGGTGGTCGTAATAAATGTGTTACTTTAAATCCTGTTAAGTGCTACTATGACCAAAAAATCAATTTTCATTTTCCTTTAGATTTCAAAACTATGTTAACTAAATAGTAAGTGGCCCAAGTTTTAATTCTTGATTTAAAAAAGATACCTGTTTATTTTAACTGGAATTGTCCTATTTAATGTCCACCATTACTAACTTGAAAGTTTTAAAAGGGCTGGATTGAGGAGAAGATGGCGTCAAAGACTCTATAGTTTAAGAATGCAATGGTGTCACTTTGTGTATGCAGCTGAATTACTATGCAGCACAGAAGTTTCGGGCTTTCAGATTTTTAAACTCACGTTTTGCATATATAATAAGTTGCCTTTACACACTGAATTTTTAAGCTAGTGAGTCAATGACGTCATTTTTCCCTAGATCCAACCCTCTGAGGTCCAACCGGTCAGTTTTGAACGCGAGTAATGGCGGACCATGAAATCCAAAACTCACTCTCACTGTAAACAGCCTTTGGAAAAAATTAAAGGTCAAAATTTTACCAGTCAAGTGTTAAGCAATCACACTTTCAAAATCTGAAGAAAAAAGGCAAGTGATTTTTTGATGATAGTAGCACTTTATTACACATATATGTGTAATGTATTTAAATTGTTTTTTCTTCTTTTTTTTCCCTTGGCAAAGAAATAAATGAAATGAAATAACATTTATTAGCCTCCGATTCAGAAATGATGATTTATCCAAGTCATGCAAGCAGTGTGACACACAAAATGGAGTTCAAATTTCCAAACCTTGAAGAGACTAAGGTTGTCAAATGATTCCTGTACCCCATTCCCTGGGAAAGAAAATGCTTCATTATATTTTTGACAGGGTGAGAATTGTGGTTTGGGAAATGTTGAAGCTTTGAATCAAATTGCTCTATTAATAGTTAAAGTATACAGCAATGATATCATTGACGTCACCTTATTATTATTACTAATCTGCCAGCAAGAGCTGCCAAAATAGAGTTGAAAACAAAAACAATATTAATGTCTGCAAATAGGAAAGATATTGTTGATCACGTCACCTATTAATATTGTCATTAATGAGCCAACCAGAGCCTCATTGGCTGTCGAAACAAAAGGTCTTTTGTTCTTGTGGTTGGCAAATTTGAATAACAAATGTGGGTCAATGTTTTTAATCAGATATCTTCCCTACAGATATCCTTCCTATTTTATGAAAAAAGAGTAACATAAAAATAACCAATAAAATTTCGGGGAAAAATACATATACACACAAACAAAGTAACTAGCGGTCGCTTCTTTGCTTCATTTTTATCATCATATTACTTGCCTTGCATGATGAATAGACTCCCAACTTTTCCAGCTTTTTTCTAATGGGGTAAGTCTTGATTTGAGCTTTCCTTTGTGCAATTCTTTGCAAGTTGGCCGGACGGTTAAGTTCTGATGGTGTTATCTGTAGTGTTCCAGGGCGTTTCGTGAGATCTGAACCGTTGGTAGTCGACAAGTCATTTCCCCCGGATTGACCAGCCATTCCCGCCATCTTTGATTTTAAGTTTCATTGTCGGCTACACTTCAACAATCTTACATGTAAATGAAGGAGAGAATATTACAAGATGGCGGACGCCAAATGTCGTAAAATTCTTTTCGTCTGTCTTGGAAATATATGCCGTTCACCATCTGCGGAAGCAATTCTTAAGCATCTTATTCAGCAGAGAGACGATAGCAGTAAATGGGAAATCGACAGTGCCGGGATACTCGACATCCATGAGGGTCTTTATTCAGACAAGCGTGGTTTGGAGGTTTTGAAGAAACATGGAATCCCGAATCTTCACAGGGCGCGACAAGTATGTGAAGATGATTTCCGTAATTTTGACTTGATCTTGGCTTTTGATGATAGCAATGTAGAGGATCTGAAGGATTTTACACCCGATGATGGCACTGCGCGAGCCAAAGTGAAGTTATTTGGAACATACGACCCCAAAGGAAAACGAATAATTCACGATCCATACTATGGAGACAGTTCAGATTTTGAGACAATGTTCCGTCATATTTACCGATGCTGTGAGGGATTTCTACATACATTCACAGAAAAATGACTTATCTAGGTTTAAAAGTGGAACAATATAATATTTTTGTGATAGATCCCAGGTTTCACAAACACATAATACTTTTTTCGGTTTTACTAGTGAAGGTAGGAATTACGGTTGTTTCGCCCGAAAGCCTGTTCGCCCGAAGCGAAAGACGATTCGCCCGATGATACCACTCAATGACACTAACAACCTTAGGACAAGGAACGTGAATGTCGCCTATTCATTTTTCGATTCCTCGCGAAAGATTCCTTATTCATTTTGCGCCGGTTCGATAGAAAGTGTCATCAAATATTCCGATCAAGTAAATTACTGTCGCTGATAAACAACTCTGTCCACAGATTGAAGTGAAATAAAATAAGCGATATTTTAAGAATGTAAGTTTTTTATCGGTCAGTGTAAAACGCAGACTGCAGACCAGG
>OX421451.1:1955532-1975532 GCA_949126865.1 Montipora capitata
CCGGCTTCGCTAAGGCGTCAAGGGAGAGAATTGTCGGTTCCTAAGTCGGTTCCTAAACAACAACACGCGCATGAGCAAAAGCTGATAGAACGACAGAGGCAATGGTCCCCAGTGGGGCCGGGAGAATAAGTATGAGCATGTGCACGAGGGGCAAAAAACGTACCTAGTTTACAATGAATGAAGGGGGTAGTTTCTAAACAAACTGTGGTGCTGCGTCGGTGGGGAAGTAGTACTCAGGTAAATTAAGGCATGGGTAAACTATGATTTAATCAAAACGTGAGGAGGAGGTGGTCTAACTCGGAGCACTTACGCATTAGAAAGATGAAACTTCGCCAGACACATACATGTGTTGTTTCTGTCAATTTGGTATGTTCCAATTATGGTAATGTTGTCACTGGACTGCACGCGGCCAGAAAACAATAATGTGTTAGGACTATGTGTAATGCAAGCTTCTTTTAAATTTTTTACTGTTTTTGAAAATAAACGGTTTTTTCAACTAGACCCAGTACCCCACAACCTGCGAGCAGAGCCTCCATTTGTCTTTTTCTTTACTGAGAAGGAGAAAAGTAGGCTCTGCCCGAATCGCGTCAACTCTTTGAAGCCGCCGCAGCCCAAACTTCTGGGCTAGTCAATCTTGTTTTCTCTCGTCAAACCGGTTTTTCCAGTGCGAGCGTCCGTTTAGTGACAAAACCGATGGTTATAATTGAGCCCGCTGTACCATGAAAAACCAAGATGGCGGCGAGATCTGGCATATTAGGCTTGGGTTCGAGACTGTATCCTGGCAACATGCAACGCATATTCAATAAAGATCTTACTCGATTCATGCAGAGCCTTTCTCGAGAACGCCAAATCGAGCAAGCAAAAGAAAGGCTCTGGTAGCAGGGTGGTACCCCAATGCAGTTTTATCCCATCTTGACGCCTTCGCTTTTAAATATCTAACAAAGGCCAAGCACAGAAGTGATATATTAATTGGCCTTAACATTATGCAACCGGTAAAACAATTGAGAACACACGAAAAAGTGTTGCCGTTTCAAAAACAAGCTTTTTAAACAGATGGAGGTCACGTGACCTAATTTGCATAGTTAAAAAAAAAGAAATTGACTTAAACTAAAGATGTAAGCAGCTGACAAAGTTTTATGTGTCTACATCTAAAGCTGTAAGAGATAGACCACCCCCTCACTTTTGAAGTGAGCAAATTAAGGCAAATTGAGACCCATGCCTCAATTTACCTGAGTATACAAAAATTTTGGTTTTATCAACGGAGTTGGTAATGTAAATTGGCCACCGTACAGAGACTCTAAAAGCTGACGTTTCGAGCGTTAGCCCTTCGTCAGAGGTCTAACGCTCGAAACGTCAGCTTTTAGAATCTCTGTACGGTGGCATTTTACATTATCAACTCCGTTGATAAAACCAAAATTTTAGTTTACATTAAATAACTGATAAGGATTTTCCACTTAGTTTATTGATCTGTCTGGAAATAGCACCGTGCCAAAATACACATTTCAATTTCACTACACATACAAATGCAATCCATTAGGTTTATTTTGGTTTTTTTCGGCCTCGCATCAGCGGCAGTCATGAACAACCTAACCTGTGGCACTGCCGGATACGAAAAACCAAAAAAGCCTCCAAATGCAGCCCATGGAGTTCAGGGGACAACTTGTGTCGTGTATTGTCTGTATTCATAATTAGGAGTTATGCTGAAGTTGGGGAGAAGACAATTATCACAATCGGAGTGCATCTATGAAATAGAGGATATTACATGGCCGCGCGGAGAAACGAATTTTATCTTCGAGTGCTGCAAGTATCTCTCACGAGTGAGCGAAGCGAACGAGTGAGAGATACTTTCAGCACAATCAAACTAATTGATTGATGTGAAAGATAAAAATGATATGTTCACTGCGCGCGGTGAAGATATGATTTTTTAGTAAAAGGAGAAATCCTGGTATTTCATCAATATCTATATAATAAATTGTATTTCTGGACATATCTGGCCCTTTAACGGTAATGATAATCATTACTACCCTTCGCAAACAAAGCGAGCCAAGCACATCTCAGAGCCCATTCCCAAGCAAAAACAGCGCTCTTACCTCTGTAAAAACTGCGCTTCTTCAGACTGAGTGAAAAAGGACAGCGAGTGTAGTTATGAATTATTTTGCATTCTTTACAATAGAAATTCGCTTCCTGAACAACAGTATTCAATAAAGTCATGAATGTTTCGGCAAAACAAAAAAAAAACTTTGGCGTTCTTTGACTCTTTAGGAATAGGACACTTACGGAAATTAAAAAATGACAAGCCGCCGTTAATATCCTTTGTCTGGTTCGATATTTGCACGATTTCGAGGCCTACAGTAGATCTGATACAAATAAAACGCACGAGGTCGATTGTGAGCATCTCACGGTTATACTGACTGCAGAGGATATTCTAAAGCCTACGTATGGTTTAACTTGAGGGTTTGTTTTGATTCGCGCCAATGTATATTACAAGCAATGATTTGAGACTCGTACTGTTTAACGAACACTATTGCCCTTTTAATAAGTCATTGTGAGTTTCACTTTCAACAAACTTTGTAATTTATTGACGATTCTAATTGGTTTTCTTTTGTTTGACACTGTTTATGCTCTGGACGCCAGACAAATTAAAATTGCGATCATGAGTTCGTCCTTTCTGCTGACTATAACAAAATCTTTTCTTCATGGTAGAAGTTTTTTTTACACAGTCGATCATATTTCTCGATAAGCTATTTGCTTTCAGAAAAATCAGAGAATCTATAAGATATGTCTTTGATGTATGCAAATTACTTCCTGTGCCTTTGTTGAAAAGCGTCTCCTCCACATGCAAATTTCTTCCAAACATACAAACAACGTGATGAGACCGTCTTTATCTCCTTTTCTTCCGGTGTACATGTTATGCTTCCCTGGGTGCCAGAGGAATTTTTTTTTCAAGGTTAGAGAGAACGCTCAGCCATTCCAAATCAACGGTCGAGCTGAGCGTTCTCTCCGACCTTGAAAAAAAAACCCTGGCACCCAGGGTAATGTTATGCTAGCATCAATCTTCTTTTGCTGCAGCGGTTAAGTCGAGCTAGTTGATAAACTACAGAACTTTTAGGGAAAATGAGATTGGGCAAGGGTTCTGTGGAGAAATTTTTAGTGTTCGTGGATATTTTAACGAAAACATGATTTCTAGTTCAATTTTTTTTTTTGCAAACGTCTTCTTTAATTTGATGTTGCTGGAATCTGTTTGATTTACAAAATTGTTGTCTGTCAATCACAAAATAATGAATAAAATTTAATTGAAAAACATGGCTGGAGAGGCCATCAACCGGCTAACTGTGATTGATAAACGAACTGGAGCTACTGACGAAAATGAATATTTCATGAATATTAACTAAAGTCTCATGTAAAATCTTCTTTCTTGAATTCAATAAAGATCAATTCATGAGAGCAATTTGTTCTTGTGATACTGAAATTTCATTGGCCATCTTGAGAGGACTTAGCTACTGACGGGATATCTTGGAGTGGCTAAGTACGTACAGTATCCGCTCTACCCATTTCTTCAATACTTGTCGGCCGCAAATAGTTTAATGTCTACCTAAACCTAATTTCGAATCAAAAGAGAAAGAGTATAATCCGAGACGTTTTTCAAAGTATACTCTGAAACTGTTAAAAATGCGTTTGTCGTGGTTACACTTGTTTGTCACTTAATTAAAGAAAAGTCTTAAATGTTTGTGCGGTTAACTTGGTAATGGTTTGGTGATGACAGTACACTTGTGGTTCACAGCCCACTCCGTATGTGGTATTTTGGGCTCTTAAAACCTTTAGTTTTTAAGATTTCCCTTTGTTGCTCATTGGCTGGCTATTACAATTATGTCTTTGTAAAAAAGAAATTTTAAATTGCTTTGAGACCAAGAATGCTTTGCCCGCAGAGAATTAATATGTAAAGTAGTGCAGATCGATACATTGTCTGTTTACACGACCGACGGCAAATCATGTCTTCGATGGTCACCTTTATTGAGAAATATGATAATTTTTTCGAGAGAACATTCAAAGAAACGTTTCATCGCGAAAGCTTTTTTGTTTGTCTGGTAGCTTAAGCGAAGGACAAGTGAAAGAAAGGTCTAGTTTCGAACTGCCACGTGAGCAGAACGTCTGAAGAATTAAAGCGGAACTCCGAGAAAGATTGACAGCTGTGATACTCGAAATCTCCCGCAGAAATCATTGATATTGAAGTATACAAAGATCGACGGGATGTATGAAGATGTTCCAACCAAAACAGAGTATTTCGTGATATTTGCTGCTCAACACACTGTGGTTGAACACTGAAGTAGGTCGAATATTAGCAATTCGCGAACGAATCCTTCGATTGTAAAAGGGTCATACGTTTCCTCCAAGAGGACAGTGAGAGGAGGGCATTTTAAATGCGGCAACGGTTAAACACGGTTTTTCCACCCGCTGTAAAAGGCATGTGGTTTCGCAGTGTGTTCAGGACGCTTTTTGCAGCAAAACGAAGAAGTATTTGACAGCTGTTTTTGGCCGGGTTTTCTGCATTTGCATAGTGTGTCGCACTTGACGGCATTCGCGGAGTTTCGGCCGTGTTAGAGCGCTGCAACCTAATTATTTATCTCGGTTCTTGTTGGTTTATCCATATTCATGGCTACATCGAAGAGATTTGTACTGTTAAGATATTTAACGGCTCGACCAAGGACAAAATGTTTATCTTTGGTTCTCGTTCTCATCATAATGTACGTCGTTTGCAGTTTCGTCTCGTTGCATATGCGTGGAACTCTGATCGTGAAGTTCCCCAGTAACGTTATTATGGACATTGCTGAAGATGACCCGCAGCCTGGGCTGACAAATATACTCTATCGAACACGGGCTAGCGCTGAAAGACACACCGATTATTGCCTTCATGGACAAAGCGAAACTGATGCCGGTAAAAATGCCGCCTCAGTGGACACCGAGAGTCGTAATAAATTGTCGCTTGGTGGTTCTAGACTTGAGGGAAAAAACGCCAACCTGTCACATTCAACCTTACCGGGTCAGAGGGAAAAATATTTGTTCGTGTTTCGATATTATGAACAGCTAGGCAGGGCAACTAGTAATCTGTTAGCCTTGGCTTCACTAGCCAAGTATAATAATCGCTATTTAGTAGTTCCTTTTGTGAACAATTCTCGGATGTGTGGGCTTCCCGGCGGTGTGAGCCACTTCTATCGTAAAGTCGAAAAACCGGGCCAAAGAAACTATGTACCAATGGATGAGTATTTTAATATGCAAGACTTTAATTTAAAACTTAATTCTCGCGGTTATAGTACTTTTCGATGTTTTCGCGACCTCGAATCCCACTGTGCTAGAAGATTCAATATCGTGTTGCATTTTTTATTTCAAGACGAAAGTTTTAAGAAGGATACGGCTTCGTGGTACAGAGTTAATGGTGACGAAGTTAGCGCATTGTACAAACAAGTTAAGGTACGCGACGGATGGATAGACTGCCCTGGAATAAAACACTCTAGACTTAGCAAACAAATTGGTTTCAAAGTAAGCCGTTATGTCTGCGTTGATCCCGAGATTATAAAGTCAGCGAGAGAACTGGAAGGAAAGGTTCTTAAAGGAGCAAGATGTGTTGCGATTGTTCAGTGGCGAGGAAATGGTGATGAACGGGCGCACTTTCCTTTGGACTCGACCATTTCGCAGTCTTTACGACCATCTGACCTCGAATTCAACGCACATCTGGTGCAAATTGCGCGGAACTTTGTGAAAAATACATTTGAGGGTAAATTTATAGGTATCCATATTCGTTCTGAAAGACACGTACAACGAAAAGGTGCAAACGTAACAAGAAGATGTTTCCAAAAGCTTGCAAGTCGTGTACAAGAATCGCGAAACGCGATTGAAGTTAATGAGATTTTTCTTGCCTCGGATTTGACAGATTACGGTTCCGACACCCTAAAAAATTTCGCTGCAGCAAGCGATCGTGGGTCCTTATCTCAGTTTTTGATGAAAGCTCTTAATCACCCAGCAACGTACGATCCTAAAGGAGTTCTTTACGATACTGGTTCTGTTGCCATTGTTGAGATGAACATTTTATCCATGGCAACAAGACTTTTTACGTTAGGCGGTGGAAATTTCCAAGAGTGGGCAATTGACTTGTTCTTAAAAGAACACAATAATGAGCGAAAAAGAATACATCGAATGTGCGAACTCCTTTGAAATCCACTGAGTCAGTATGCGGGCACGGAGAAGGAGCCGTGCACGTTCAAGCGATGCTGGCCAACATCACTAAGAAACATCATGGCCTCAGAAACGGCTACGGCTACGAACAGTAGATTGTTGACCACGCATGTAGACCCATGTACGCTCTATAGTTTAAGAATGTTAGACTCCCTTTCCAATCAAGAGTCTTCTCCTAGGAGAAATAGCAACTGGGTTGCCACGGCATATTCAGTGGGTCGCAGATTTTTGCGATCACACGAGACTTAACATCTCGTTTACGTCAAACGACGAACGGGCAAACTGTAGCGGGCTGCTGCTTGTTATATTTGCTTGAAAACTCTCATATTCTAAGTTGTCTACCTCCTTTCAGAAGAGACCCGAAAGCTTGCAATTAATGGGCGAAAATACAACGTTTCGTTGACTTTTGACAAGACGCAAATTTCGGCCTGTTTGTCGTTTGCCGTAAACGTAATACTAAATCTCTCTATTATTCATTCCGTTTTCGTGGTCGGCCTGGATAACTTGTTCAGAATTCCATTTGAATTAAGCCCTGACACTGAGATTGTTTCTTCAACGTAACCATTCTCGCAAAGGATGTTATTTTGTGACTTAAGATTGCTAGGAACCTTGCTAAAGAGAATCGAGTTCGCTGTTTTAAGTGGACCATCTCTGCAAAAATAAACCTGGCCCGGGTTCCTCGAAGCATGGTTAATGCTAACTAGCGTTAAATGCCATGGAAACCTATAGGTTTTGATACCTCTTAACCAACGGTCAGCGCTAACCAGGCTTCCAGCAACCGGCCCCTGGTCGTTTTGTGTCGTTTATCAAACACTGAAAAAAACGCAAGAACAGCAAATATTCTTGTCTTATTAGGGCCGTTTATACGAGAGAAAATAAGCCGCGGCTTACTCTGGCCGCGGCGTACATAATACACGAAAGGAATTATTTATACGAGTATAAACTCCCAGGCCAGGATAAGCCGCGGCTTGAGAAAGTCGTGAACGTAGATTTTGTACCATTTATACGGGGTGTTCGCGTCTTATGTAAGCCGCGGCTTATTTTCTCTCGTATAAACGGCCCTAATGTCTTTGCCGTTGGCGTCATTATTTCTAATTTATTATTTTTCATTGGTTTAAAAGCGTTCTGGAAGCAATCCATTGAATGATTTCTGGAACGCAAAATGCAGAAAAAGAGAGAATCGCCAATAGCAAATACTCTATTATTTATGTTCGTTTCAAATGTAAAATTTAGATGCACTTATCATCCAAATTCGTAAAATTAACAGCAAAAATTAATTTTGGACGACGTTCTCTATTTTTGATCATATTACACATAATCTAGATATATCTTGATAATTTTTTGCCAAAACGTGGACACACAGTTTTCTTTGTGTTGGTGGAACTTCCTTTTTGTGCATTCATCAAAACGATTTCAGCGAAAATTTTTCCAAGCATTCGTCATAGTTACATTTTTGATCGACGTCATTATTTCTCCAGCTTTTTTCATTTTTGCGAGTTCGTCTTTTATTGTCAGCTGGCAGAATTATGTTTCGATGTCGATAAGAGACATAAAACAAAAGACTTTTTCTTTTACGATAAGTCTAAAGACAACCATTGTTTATTTATTTGTGATATTTAAGTTATTTGTTGGAAAAGTGAATAAAAGGAATAACTGAATATGTATGATATGCGACTTTTGCTTGTGTTCACATTTGTGTATCCGATTCTAGGCTCGTCAACAATCGAAAATTAGTTAAATGTAGCCATGAAAAGCTAGTCGAAGCCAGGGAAAGCTTAATTATCCGTGAAAATAATGTAACGCCGGCAGAATCAGTGTTTTCCCTCGTGCATAAACGCAAAGTTTCATTTGATCTAATTTATTTGGCAGGTGCGCTATCCGACTAAGTTACCTCTGCTTAATGACTAGTTTGTTTACTTCTTTTGAAATGAAGGGAAGGGCACTGCAAAGATAAGGAATCGCAAGCTCTTTAGCCGTAAATGAAATTTGTTACATTGAAGGATGTTTTAAAAATTGAAGTTCCACCAGATAGTAACAATATGCGCGATCATTTAAAACCGTTCAGTTTAAAATTCTTACGATTCTGTCATTGTTCAGTATAGTACATTTACGCTTCGAGAGTTAATAAACACTAATTAACTTGGAGAATTTTTTTTTCTCTTTTCGTATCTTCTCGTCTTCGGTTTGAATGAAGTTGTTTTGTAGGAGGCCACAAATGAATTATTCAAGACATCAGTCAATTTCATATTCATTAAAAAGCAGTCGCCAAAAAACAAATGTAAAATTTGATTGAACATTTTTTCCAAGCAGCTATCTAAAGCATGGAGCAAGTTCTATTCTCTATTTTCGAATTCCCCATAATACACTTTGTTTGCCCCTCAAATTTTGCATAAACCATTGTTTTCAAATGCTCTTGGGAATATGCAGAGTCCCCAAGAGCATTTGAAAACAATAGTTTATGCAAAATTTGGGGGGCAAACAAAGTGTATTATGGGGAATTCGAAAATAGAGAATAAAAGAGAGAAACAAGCTAGAATATAATGAAAAATAGCAGTTTCCATAAAAAGTTGCGATTTGAGGCTGAAACGAACAGTTTAGGCAACGAAATTTCCTTTTGTCTTCTCCTTCCCACAATCCCCTTTGTCAATAGCATGTCAGCGTGATAGAAGACTTGGGACGAATCAGATATTTATTCAACAGCTTTACCATGGCCCTTAAAGATGACTTGTCAATAGTGTTATTATGTTAGGACTGCTTTTCAGTAAAATTTGAAGCAAGTGGACATTTTTCTCATTTAAAGTTCACTTTCTTGTTTAGCGATGATTTATAGTCGAGGGTTAGAAAGACTAATTTCCCAAGCGCCACTTAGTCTGCAAGTCGTTAAATTAACATTAGACAGAAAAATTTGGTTTTATCAACGGAGTTGATAATCTGAATTGGCCACCGTACAGAGATTCTAAAATCTGACGTTTCGAGCGTTAGCCCTTCGTCAGAGCGAATCGAGGAATTGTGGCTTGATAAAGTGTCTCTTTCATTTTACCGGGGCTAAATATATACTTCTCGATTCGTATTATAAATTAAATGTTAACGATTAAACGTTCTTTCATTTAGAGAGACCCCTCTCTAAAGAAAAGAACGCATGATCGCAGGTTACTTATGTTGCCTGTAAGTCAAAGTCATCGTTAACGTTGATTTGTCTCAGAAGCAAACAAATCGTCTTCCACCTTACATCGCTCGCCTGGGGTCTTGTTACTGAAATAAATTTAAAAACGGTTGTAGCGATGCAGGGGTCGGGGTGTCTTTTTTCCTTCAGTTTTTTTTACGTCCATTTTTGTTGTCTCGAACGATCGGGATTTGTCCTTTTTTATAGTGGAAATCAGTGAAAAAGGAACCTACAGATGCTCTTAAAATCGAAGCTTGGTTTTTGCGAACATGGGAGTTTGTCTTTGTGGAAATCGGACTTTGCGTTTGCGAAGATCCTTCGAAATTTAGAGAATCTCCCACAAAACCTGAATTCCGAGTTCGCGTTGTTGTCAATGTTGTTGTTTTTTTTTTTCGGTTCAAAGAAACCCGGACCCTCGATATGACTGTGAATTCGTGATTGTCAATTCATGATCATTTATCGGGTATGTCGTAATCGGTTCCTTGTGTTTTATTGCTAGGGAGCTTAGCAAAACTGTTTGAGAGCGGACTGCCAACTTTCATTGACGCAAGTTAATTAAGTCATACAAGTTTTATATAAATAATTAACAATCATAATGATAGTGCTTAGAATAAAATGACTAATTAATAATTCATGATGGTAAAACAAAAGAAATCAAATAGTTTTAATTATTAATCCATATCTGTGTATCTGATACAGATTTCTCTTCATTGACATAAACGTTCTTTCGATTTTCTCAGTTAAAATGCCTTGAATCACCAAAAATACCCAGTATAAATTAACACTTAAATGCTGACGTTTAAAAAGTAATACATATAATATTCGCGTCAGATCTGTATCTGCTTCGCCTCGAGTTTGTAAATGTGGTACAGGTCTGCCACTCATATTGTATGTAAGTGCGAGCTGGCAATGTAAATTTAACAAATTGATGTCAGTTTTTCATGCGTCTGTCCTGTTATTGATCATGAATTGCGTCATAACATTGTCAAAGTAGCTGTGGAGGCCACAGCCGAGTGGATCCGCAGACTACTTTGACAACGTTATGACGAAATTCATTGTCAATAACAGGACAGACGCATGAAAAACTGACATCAATTTGTGTTTTTCAATAACAAATTAAGGCAGAGGGATCAAAATTAAGTCAAAACACGAGAAGAACGCGGGACAAAAATGCGAGAAACTTCAATCTGACGTGAGCAAAATCGCGTCATTATCGCATAAATTATAAATTTATGTGTCTGTCCGCTTATTGACAATACGAATTAGCCAATAAGCGCGCGAAAATTTTGCAGTCATTGTAAAATAACCAGTTGGCCTTCTTGGCGCCCCAAAAATTTCTAGAAGGCTTTTCAAAAGGCCGGCTAGGATGCCGGTGAAAACCAGAGAAAAACAACAGGAGGAAAAATGTAAGAACCTTAAAGAACCAAAGACAATTTCATTTCTTGTTTGGACAATATATAAAGCTTCATTTGCTTACGGCGGAATGGCTAACACACTTAAAGGGAACCTCCACTAAAACAACAAAATAACTTTAAACCACAGAACATAATGTTTACAATTGGAATTGCTCAATCTTTTTCCAATGAAAGCGTTTGCATTCGAGAAAAATAAATTCCAAAAACGCTTATTTTAGCTTTCAAATTTCCCGGGCGCCGCCATCTTGAATAATTGTGACGTAACTTGGTTGCCCTATTGTTCTGATACAAAGAGCGATTGTTCTGAAACAATAGGGCAACCAAGTTACGTCACAATTATTCAAGATGGCGGCGCCCGGGAAATTTGAAAGCCAAAATAAGCGTTTTTGGAATTTATTTTTCTCAAATACAAACGCTTTCATTGGAAAAAGATTGAGCAATTCCAATTGAAAACATTATGTTCTGTGGTTTAAAGTTATTTTGTTGTTTTAGTGGAGGTTCCCTTTAGCGATAAAGGAAGGTCTACCCAAATATCAATTTTCGCACAGGATGTAGATCGATTGCCTACATTAGTTTGCACTCTTTTCTTATGAAGATTCTGTTTAGCTGAATATCTAGTGTTAAAGTTATGCATGTTAACAACAGGTGCACCACAGTGACTAAGTCGTTTCGATGATTGCGTTGATCTTCCATCCCTTGCACGAGTGCATGTTCAATATGAGAATGGTAATAACCAATGACAAGATACCTCGGGAAAAATTTCACTTCCGGTGGCTTCAACAGGTTTCGAACCAGTAACCTCTGCGATGCGTGCATTGCTCTACCAACTGAGCTATGAAGCCACACAGTTGGGAACAGCCGAGATCAATTTGTTGAGCACATGTGTTCCCGTTAAAGGACCCGTGGATTCGAATCCTGTTGAACCCACCTGAATTTTTCAGGTGTGCTTGAGGGCACGTTCGATTGACCCGATTCCGGAATAAGAATACGTGAAGTGATGATTTAAAATACTATGTGCAGCGTTTTGCAGCAACAAGAACAACAAAGCTATGTTTAAAATAGCATTTTAGCAGATATTTGACAATATTAATATGAATCTCCGCAAAAACGAAAGATTTCTAATTTCTATTCCATGTATTCCTATTAAGTGCGACGATTACTTCTACTTTTCGTCTGTAACCTGCACTTCTAATATATAACAATTATTCCATGAGCCCGAGTTGGATATGAAGTGATAAAATAACCAACGAGCGCGTAGCGCGAGTTGGTTATAATCACTTCATATCCAACAAGGGCGAATGGAATAATTGTTTTAGTAAATTCTCAAACCGGGTTTGGCCGCCAATTTTTATTTCCACAATTTTACAAAGCGTCCGGAAAGAGCATCTTGGCGCACTATTTTCCATATGGCGTAAAACTTCGACTATTGGCTCATAGTCGGAGTTTTTAAGCCAGTCAAAAAGCTAGAAATGCAATAGTCGGAGCTGAAAATTTACTAAATACATTTATGTCATTCAGTTGATTTTCACAAAGAGATATCCTCGCGGAGAGAGGTTAAAATCTGGTACCTTCCCTTTATTCATGTACGTGCCATTGACAATTAAAGACTTTTAAAACCAAACCATGTTCACATTTGCAGCGTAGTAAATGGCTACCAAAGTCTTTACGTGATTCCATAAATAACGGCAATTCTAAGATGATTCTCTCAAGAGTTATCGAGGCTTTCGTACTGGAAACTCCTCCGCAGGAACGCGATTAGCCAGAAAAAGGAACAACTGACTTCCACAACAGTTCTACCTATCACCTCATCACTTTGGAAAGCAAAGAAACTTCAAAACGACCACTCATCTAAAGTCAACGCTGACAAATTCTCAGTTGCAATCATGCTAGCAATGTCTTGATCTGCAAGATAAGAGGGTCGAAACACTACAATTATGTTATTGTCTATCGGAGCTGAAGTGAGATGAATGTCTAAGTTTGCTGTAACTAAGCGAAGCATTTTTTTACTTTTGATTTAGCCGTTTCCAATTGGACATTTAATTTAATTATAGGACGACGGCGCCGCCGACGAGAATGCCACAAAACACCAAGTCTAGTGCCCCGTACGCCGGTTTTACATTTCCGTACAATACTTCGCCGCTCTCGTCCTGACAACGGCGTGTATTTACCAAATATGATGTTATGGGGAGGACGTGAGCTCGTGACGAAAGATTTCCAATTTTCTCGTATCATTCACACCAATTATATTCCTGGAAGGTTGGTACACACTTTCCGTGAGAAACGACTTCGAATAATCGCGAAATTATTACAACTCGAAGTTACATGTATATTTTTAAATGACGTTCTCGTAGCCGACGTTGTCTTCCTCCTTCTTTAATTAAGCTCCCATATATATCTTCAAATACCGGGACAATGGGAACTCCGTGTCCTACACTTTGCTAACAGTTAGTGCCGGGCTTGTCAAACGTTTACGGAGTTTATGGCCTGTGTGGCAAGGTCCGCAAATTTATTAGCCTTTCAAGGTTGGCTTGTGTAGGCAAGGCAGTAAAGTGAGGGATTAGCGCGCGGGATTCCTACCCTCTCCCCCCCCTCCCTCCCCCCCTCCCCCTTCAAGGCCAAGCTCTCTCACCGTGTTGTTTCCTTAATTAGACAAAAGGCATTGCAGCACCCTGTCTCAACAAGCCCTTGCGATGGACTACCATCCCGTCCCTAGGGGAGTAGCAATACTCTCAGTCGCTTCATGCTACAGAACCGGGTTAAGTTCCAGCCGCGTGAGCCCCAATGGTTCATGCGCGACTGTGCCTTGCCTTTTCTTCCAAAAGGACAACAAAGTTTAGCCACTTGCGGATGTAAATAAGAAAAGGTGTGATGTTTAGCAGACTTTCCATTTTGGAACACTTTTCGTTGTCTCATCTCAGGGCATATTCTAAATAGGTGATAAAATGAAACGGAACTCGACTCCTCTCGTTCTTTTATCCACAAACACAACTCACCTATGTGTTTGTCTTCACTGCAGTTTGCTAGCGAGGGCACAGGCGATAAAACATCGATCAAAATTTCCTTTGTTTTCCGTTTAACCTTAGAAATACAACAGATAATGAAAATATAAGGGGCGAAAAATAACGGAATAATTGGAGCATCTTAATACGACTTTGTAGCGTTTTGGGGGCCGTGCACGATTTTAGTGCAGAAATCATCTTAAACGACTGCATATTTTGTGTGCTCCGAGTATACTGTATCAAGAGAAAATGAGGGGACAGAGAGGGAGGCTCCCGGTCCAGCCCTTGGGAAATATCATGTCCACAAAAGTTATTTTTAGACGAGTGGAAGTCTTTGTTCTGGCGGAAGTCTGTCTTCCGAGACGTCCGCATGCAGGCCAACCTCGGTCTGATGTTTGAAAGAAAAGCAAAGATTTCATCAGCCTTCCACGTGCGCCGCCATTTTCTCTTTTCACTAGAACCTGAGAGCGAGACAGGACTGCATGCGGACGTCTCGGAAGACAGACTTCCGCTCGTCTAAAAATAACTTTCGTGGACATGACATATCCTGGCCAACCCCCTGAGCCTCCCTCTCTGTCCCCTCATTTTCTCTTGACTGTATCTGTTTACTCCATTCATTTTTCTGTCGGGATTAGAACAAACAGAGTGCTGTTCTGAGAAGGGGTATGTTTTGTCTAACGTTGGCATTGTAGCAATTCTTTTTAACAAATAGATTCTATGTTGACGTGCGTATGTTCAGCAATAGATCACAGATGACGTCAAAATATGGCACGCACAAAAAAGTGGCACAAGAGTGTGTCACTGATGTTTTTTAAACATTTTGACGTCTTCTGTAATCTATTAGTGAACAGTCGCAGGCCAACATGGAATCGCTTAAAAGTTTTTGATGACGACGTCAGCTATGCGCCTGTCCTCTAATAGATAACAGGTAAGAACCAATCAAAATGCGTGCATTATCGCTGAGCTTATTATACAATTCAACAGAGATGTCGATTAGAGTGTTTGAATTTTATGTGTTATTTTTATTCCCATGTAATCCAACTTTGCATTAGCCCTAGCAAAGGAAATGGACCCACAGAAGGACAGAGAAAAAAACTCAGTCTTTACAAAGAGCCAATTGCTCAAAGTGGCAGTTTAACGATTTTGCGCATGTCCAAGCTTGGTGCTAACAGTTGTAAATTTTACGGTTTCTTACTGAACCAGATGATGTTCATTTATCACTGAGAGTATTACAGCAAATACACTGAATGACTAAGGCCTAAATTTGGTGGAAGATACTGCGAGTTTACACAGGAAATATCAATTTTAATTTTGGTCTCGAATTTATTGTACGGGTCGAACATTTTATTCTACGCACGAGTTATCTGTTCGCATGCAGTAGGTTCATAACACAAAGGAAATGATTGCAAAAGTAATTCCAACAAGTAATTACACTTCTATGGCATTGCTTCCTTTTCCTGCATCGGTGCTTTCGATTGTTTAAAAAACAACGGAATTAATTGGCCTTACGTGACATATTGCCCATGCGCAGAGACGTGAAACTCTCCCTTTAAATTATCCAGTTGAGTGCGGGGATCATTTCTCTCTTTCGTCTGAATCGCTCACTTCACATAGAGCGGTTTTCAATTGAGTGTCGAAAGTAATTAGCGAATTGCTTTGGTTTTGCATTTACTTCACTCAGTGATTGGTTCAAAGTTCTCGCGCCATTTTTTCAACTAATCAGAAGTGAAACCAAAACCAATCGTGGCTCGCGCGTGCACATTTTCCCGCGCTTTGTTTCGCTTACGTGTAATTACTTCGAGTTTTGATTGGCTTACTGGATTGTCTCCGTCCTTTTTGATTGGCGAAAGTAATTACTTTGGTTTTGGTTTTACGACACTCATTTGAAAACCGCTCTATATAAATTCCTTTAATAGCAATTAAAATTACACTCTAATGGATATCTCAGTGGAATGCTATTCTGTTCGTTCCGAAAACAGGATGAATTCCTTGAAAGATCTGGTAAACCGAATACAACTGTATTTGGAGTCTTGGGGCCCATTTCTCGAAAGTCCTGAAAACTTTTGGTGAATCTGCCAACAGCTTGTTTTGGAAAGCTGATCTTTTAACATATTTTCAAGGTAACAAAAAGAAAAGTGACTATAAAGTTTGACGACTTAAATCCTCTCCGTTCTTGAGTTACAAAGGGAATTGTGACACCCGAAAATGGCCCGTTAAGTTTCGGGACGTTCGAGAAACGGGCCCCTGGCCCGTAAACGGAGTGTGAAAATGTTGGGTCTTTGAATTGCAACTTTTTGAGCTACGTTAGTACTTTTCCAAAACCGAGTAGCATCAAACTATGTTTAGATAAGTTACTTGCTTGACTGAAAGCTTGGGCATTTTTCTCTTTTGCAACTTTAGCTGTAAGATCGTACCTGTTTGAAAAACAGATGTGAAGTCAAACTGGCTGTGGTTGGTCTGAAAATTAAACAACAAATCTGAAGCATTGTATGAGAGAACAATTAAAAGAAACTGGTTGACGCTCTGCGATAGTGTTCTGCTTTTTTTTTTCCCATTCTGGTGAGAATATGAAATATAGTTACTGATAACTTGGTGGTTGGCTTTTTTTGGCGTTTCAGCTTGGTCACATTTCTCGCCAGTTGGAAGTGAGCTTTCGCGTGAAAACATATCTTCACACATGAAGATAACATGTTATTTTCGCATGTGAAAAGATCTCCGTTGCTATGGTTTTTCGTGTTGAAAAATATTTCACGAGTGAGCGCAGCGAAGGAGTGAAGTATTTTTCAACACTCGAAGAGAAATTTCGTATCTCCGCGCGGCCATGTAATATCCTCTTCATAACAATCACAAACAAACACAAACAAAAAGCGGCGAGGAAGCCAAAACAGAAACCATAAGGCTTTTAACCCTTGACTCCCAAGAGTGGTCGCTACGTAAATTCTCCTCACAATTTCAATGAAATGCCAGTCAGACAGGTATTGAGAATTACGAATACGAGTATTATCACCTTACAAGGTGTGATCTTTATATAACACCAGATTCTCATGACTGCCTAACAAAGAAATCCAGGGTACTAGTAGTTAGGAGAATTAAAGCTTCGATCTTGGGAATAAAAGGGTTAATCTGCAGATGTGGATATACAGGATATTACATGGCCGTGCGGGGATACGAATTTTATCTTCAAGTGCTGCAAGTATCTCTCACTCGTTCGCTTCGCTCACTCGTGAGAGATACTTTCAGCATAAGAAGATAAAATTCGTATCCCCAAGCGGCCATGTAATGTTCTGTTTATCATATAGATATTGATGAAATGTCTAGATTTAAAACAAGTTGTTTTATTCATTTTGGAAATGATGAAAAAGTGGTCACCAACCGCTAAAACACGCATGTTGTGTAACATGAAACAAGATATGAAAATTAATGCTAATGTAGTAGAGAAGAATTATATTAAAGCACAAAAGTATCTTAAAATGAAGAGAAAGCTCGTGTTTTATTGGGTAATCGTGTTGGTCACCATGACAACACCTATATCCTCACATGTGAAAGATAAAAATGATATGTTCACTGCGTGTGGTGAAGATATGATTTTTTAGTAAAAGGAGAAATCCTGGTATTTCATCAATATCTATATAATAAGATGCTTTTATTCTCCCCTGATGTTAAAATTACACTGTAGACTCAATTTCCATAACTTGAGGGCACAAATATGGTTTTCGGTAAAGAAAAGTTAGCAATATTGTTTGGTCTCCTTTGCTACAAAGATATTTTGCATTGCTAAAGTAAAGCTAAATTAGACTGAAAAAGCCCCCTTAAAGAATTGCTTACCTCAAGGATGGGTCTCTCTGCAAACACAAGTCAACAACCTGCATAAAAATAATATTCAAATCCCTAGTCATCTAATAATCAGAAGAAGTAAAATCGTTCAGGTGAGTTGCTGGGGTTTCAAAATATTCTCATTTATTTAACTTGACATTATAATGATGACGATGCAGGAGATATCTCACAAAACATTGAAGTAATTGTAACAGTAAAACAGCCATTTTGTTCAGCTTTTCAAATTTCTGAGCACTGCCATCTTGAATAATAAATTTCATCATATAAACACCAATGAAATACAAAGTGAGCTTTCGCGAAAAAACATGATATCTTCACAAGTGAAAATATCACTCTTGCTATAGTTACCTATAAAAATTGTGCTTTCCGATGCCTATTGTGAGATGATTTAGTATTCCATTGGAGTTTATACAATAAATAGAATATTACATGGCCGCTTGGAGATACGAAATTTCTTTTCTCGTGTTGAAAAATATTTCATGACTGAGCGCAGCAAACTAGTGAAATATTTTTCAACACTCAAAGAGAAATTTTGTATCTCCACACGGCCATGTAATATCCTCTATATCATGACATGTTATGGTTGCCCTTATTGTTTTCACACAAAGAGCTTTGTTTTGAAATAACAATAATTTTTATTGTGATGGAAGTGCTGGCAAAATTTGAAAACCAAAACAAGCGTTTTTGAAATTCAATTATTTTGGATGCAAATGCTTGCACTGGAAAAAAGTTTGAAGAATAATTTTGATTGCAAACACTATACTTTGTGGTTTAAAGTTATTTTCTTGTTTTAATGGCGTTACCTGTGGTTACATACCTGTTGAAAAGCAATTGAGAAACTCTTGCCAGTAGAAGGTTGGACATCTCTTGCCTCCCCAACAGAAGTGACGGTGCTTCCCACTTCTGACTCTGTCACAATTTGAGCTGACGTTTCCACATCATCCATGACTAATGAATCACAAAGCTTGGGAGCGTTACCTTTCAGTTTTTCCAGTAATATCTGCTCAAAACAACAACAACAACAACAACAACAAAATGATTATCTTTTCTCAATTATATTATTTTTCATTGCTGGCACACTATTCATCTAAATTGAACAAAGTGAATAAGTGTCCCTTACTGCAGATTGTGGAGCAACATCAGTAGCAGAGTGTCATAATAGTTGAGTAACCTTCCGACTTGAACAAGTGAAAGAAGATAGTAAGATGGAGTTGACGACAATGCATACATTTTATCCTGATCTTATATTTAAGGTAATTGCTTGGCAAAACAATGGACAAAAAAAAAATACTGTGGTGTATTGATAACAATAATAGACTTAGTAGAGACCTAAAGGCCCACCCTCAATCTACAGGCTTTACCCCATTTGTTTTTGTTATGGAAATTTGCATTGCTTAATGTAGCGATCTGATTGGATGAATTTCAGCTTTGGCAAGATTTTCATATATGAAAATTGTTCCTTGGCACACCAAGGAAGGTTGATTGAAGGTGGGCTTTTAACATCCCATTTAAGGCAAATGGTAAATGCTGGGATGAAATTTGCATTTAGTAGTGGTGGGCCGATGATCGATTATAATCGAAAGTTGATCGAAAAGTTCCAGCGACGCGACAATCGATTTTGCTTTTTTCATAATCGATTGTCGCCGAAAAATTAAAAATTTATTGGGGACAAATAAAAGTATTAAAATCAATAAAAATGTTCGTTTAATATCTTGTGTGAGTTGTCTTTTTTCATGGACTCCTAACTTCTAAGTCCCAACAGCAGATATAATCTAAGATTGACTGTGTTTACCTGGCGGTACCCTGTTCGCTGTGTTGTTGTCACTTCAAATACCTCACGCTTATTTAAAAGATGTGGCATGCTAAGCCGCTTTGTATTTCGTAAACAACTGAACCAAAACATAAATTACAAGCTCACTGTTTCGCGTTTGTATTATCACTACCGTCCAAAATAAGTTTTGAAATAGATCTCAAACGTATTTACAAATCAAAAGAGGAAGATAATGTCACCTCTGTTCCAAGATGAACAATTGTTCGTTATGGCTTGAAAATGTTTGTTTCGCTCTACCCAATCTCTCCCCAATTCCCAGTGTCCTCTCTCAGACATGCCTCGCTTACATGTTGCTGACGAGTCCAACATGGCGGCTAAAATGGACGAGTTGGAGATCTTTCGCTATCGTGGAAACGCCAGGTCAAAAGTGTGGGAATATTTTGGTTTTCATCAAGTGAAGGAAGGGCCCACTTTGACTTCTATTTAGATGAAAAATATGTGGAATCCTTATTGGTAGATTTTTCCGATTATAATCGATGATCGATCGGTTGGGGCATTCTGATTATTTCTGATGATCGAATGTGAAATCT
>OX421451.1:1980532-2030532 GCA_949126865.1 Montipora capitata
TATTTGAAACATTCAGTTATCAAGCGCTATCAAGCGCGGTGCAAGTCGACAATTTAAAAAGTGATTTCAGAGAGGAAGGGAGAGAGAGGAATAAAATAAATAAGTTATTTACCAGCTAAGGGTAATTCCATATAGGTAAAAACTGTGATCTCAGTCTTGCAAAAGCTGCCCTCGGCCTACGGCCTCAGGCAGCATTTTCAAGGCCTCAGTCACAGTTTTTCACTATATAGACCTCCCAGCGGGCAAATAACATATATGTATTTGGCAAAGTTACCAGTTGATACACAAACCTTTAGTTCGTCCAATTGTCCAGCATTTTGCACATCAACATTTGTCTGCTTTACTACCACTAATGTTTTTGATGAGCTATGACGAGCCACAAACACTTTGGAAAACCCTCCAAAGCCTTGGCCTGAAAATGAGAAATGTAAGGAAAGGTAAAGTCACTCAGTATCAACCCACAAAGCTTCATACAGCAACATGTCATGTTTTTTCCAGAATATTTCGCAGCCATACACAGGCATCAATGCCATTTGAGGCAACTGCTGGTCAATGCTCACTTAGTGCTAACAGGAGGAGGTTGTGCTTCAGTGATACCGGTCAGTCCATCTAGTTACAGGATGCTGTACGTGAAAGGCTTCTTATGGTTAAAGTGCCTATCAGCTCAACACACTTTTCCACTTTATTTATTCTCCGAAATCGTCCCAAATACATTGTGTTGTTTATAGAACCTTTTGATTGAAAGTACACTTTTTTATTGGCTTTCAAAAACGGGAAAAGTGATCATACTTTCATCCATAACCGAGCAATGAAGGAGAATGGGTTCGATACCGGGTTGACATCACAAATTAATTCACATTGAGGTAGTTCTTTGACAACAGCGATGCAAATTAATTTGTGACGTCAACCCGGTATCTAACCCATTCCCTTTCATTGCCGGGTTATTAATCACGGTATGACCACTTTTCCCGTTTTTCAAAGCCAATGAAAGAGTGAAATTTCAATCTAAATGTTCTAAAAGCAACACTATGTATTTGGGATGATTTCGGAGAATAAATATATTGGAAAAGTGTGTTGAGGTGATAGGCACTTTAAGAAAAATACACCAAGCAGTCAGTGTTGCAACATAAATGAAAGATTATAATGCAAGAACACTTGCTTTGTCATACTGGCTTTTGTGGTTTTCAATGCAAATATAAATTTTGCACTACAGCAACACAATATTAGAAATACATAAGTAGCAAAGTCTGTATGAAATGCAAGGTCACTGTTAACATCATTCAAACATAAGGCTAGGTTATTTCAGCAATTAAGGATAAGCTGGCCTACTGTCGTACAATTGAACATTTAATTCCTTTTTTTTTTTAATTTGCACATTATCAATCAATTACTTCTTGAAAGGATCAAGCACTCTTTTACTATTTTAAGAAATTGTTCAGAATATATTTAAGATTTCTTACCAACAAATTTAATAAGCATGTAATCATCTGCACTTGGCAAATAAGCCACTTGTGGCTGTTGACTGCTTGAAAATTCTGATGACATTTTTGTCTGCACAAAGAGAAAAGAGGTTTAAAAATATATACTAGATAACCAAGACTTAGTAATTATGGCATTCAAGCACTGTAAATTCCCTCTGGTCCTTTTCCCTACAAATCAGTGCAGCAGCATGATGATAACAATTTTACATTTTACATTACTGCAGGGTTATTGTTAGGAATTGAGATTAATAATATTTTAGAATGCAATTAAATACACCTAAAACAAGCCTATGTTGAGAAATGTGCTAAAATATGCAACTACTTCTAATAATATTGTTACATGTAATTACCACTTAATACCCTGCACAGCCTAGCTAGGCATGATCACGGGAGCAGGCATGGTGCAGTGGTGAAAGCACTTGCCTCCCACAAATGTGGCCTGTGGGTTCAATGAGTTCATTGGTTCCCTACTTTGCTCCAAGAGGTTTTTCTCCAAGTAATCCGGTTTTTTTATTATTTCCGTCACCTCAAAAACCAACCATTTGACATGAGTTGACTTGATTGGATTGGATTTCTATACAGCAGTGTCTCCAATTAGTGCCCCACCACTAAATATAGTTGACACTTAAATAAAGTTAATCATCATCATCATCATTATCATTACCTGATTTGAAACTTCATTTAAATCCAAGTCAAACTCTTCGGCAGGAGCAACGGCTACATGTGCCTTGTCAACACAAGGACACTGAAAATAATAATAAAATTGTATACCTCAATCAGTGAAGGGTATGTGCAGGCCAGCAAGCTAAGCCTGGAACCCAATTTAAATCGACTTAATCATGCTCTGATAAATGAAATTAAGTCGACATTAGGCCCAAATTAAGCTTTGGTATATTATCACAATGTCCTTAATATCAGTTATGTACCCACCAAGTGTGACATGAATCCATTAAGCACTAGATAATACACACAACACGCTTTTTATCTCGAATATAAAGCCCATCCAACTGATTATTGCCATCTTGGATCTAAGTGGTACCATGCATGATGTGCTCTTGAGAGGAATGCGTCACTGACTTGTTTGACTGGCACACGGACTTCAAGAGAACAAGTAGAATAAGACAGTACCAAATATTGTGGTCAGCTGGGCAATACCTTTTACCTGAATCAGAATGAGCTGGGAGTATTTTCGAAAATTAATGAAGGAGTGTGGAGCCCGCGAAAGGAGCTCGCCAGCGGTAAAGAACAAAAATTTGGTAGGTACGTTATGTATGGGACATATATTGTACCGTATACATTATACATGTCAACGCACCTACCAAAGATTTGTTTTCCCCTCGAGAGTCGTCCTGATGTTCGAGGAAGGACTGGAGGGAAACAAAACTAACTAGTCTACCGAGGGACCAGACATTAAGTGCTTTATTATATTCAGCCTTTCCCTTCAACAATCGCAGCAAAACGAACAAAGACAGCATTATGAGAACATAACTCTTTATTCACAAGCCTGCTGAATGAAGAATTTACAAATGTTTCAGCCCGTGTTTCAGTGTACCTGAAAAGGTAGATTACGCTTTTATAACTTTACTAACAAAATCATTTCATTTGAAACTGTAAAAATTGATGGTAACATTTGCTCCAGATAATGCTCCGCCGTTAAAGTTTTCAGTATGCGAAATTCTGCATAGTGTAACCCGCGGAGCTGGTGAGTACGTGCTCACTTGCTGAAGATCACGCCACTTTGAAGTCGTGCATTGATCACACGCTGACATGATCAGGGACATGTGACCAAAATTACGGGATGTAACAAATAAAATTTAACACTCAAATAATTTTACCATAAGCAGCTGTCAGATCCTCGGTAGTATAGTGGTGAGTATCCCCGCCTGTCACGCGGGAGACCGGGGTTCGATTCCCCGCCGGGGAGAGATACTGTTTTTCACTTACCGTAGCTGGTAGCTGTCCTGAATTATTTTTCCCTTATTTTATCTGCTTTTTTGGCCAAAAGCAAAATACAACGGCTTGAAACTTCATTTCACGGCATCAAGTTCTAAGTAAGTTTAAGAGGACCTGTATGTGAGGATTGGAATTGTTTAAAGATCTGAAAAAGCAAAGGACGTTTAAAATCATTTGAATCCCGTCAGATGCGATGCGACTACTGTAGTTGCTTGAGTGTGGCTCTGTGTGTCTCCAGCGTAGAGTGACTTCGTTAATACCAGGATGACATAGTAAGCTTCGAACAGAGGCGTTTCCTAGATGGTCTCCTTTCCAGATAACAGCACGGAAAGTTTCCTTGATGTGGATAGAATACCTTCATTAGTCCGTACACAGATGCTGTCAGATATGTATTAAAAGGCGCAACAGCAGTAGATTTCTCAGATTTAGAAAGACTAAGCTTGCGCTATTGTTTTAAAATACAGTGACTGCAATAGGACTTCGTACAGCTGGAACTCGCTGCCACCTAACTTTTGTGTGGCCAGCACAGTGTTTTACTCTTTCTGTTTTCCGGTTACTTTTCACATTTATACATTGCCCAGTTTTCCTTTACTTTCTTACCTTTTTGCCAAGTATGGGGCTCCCGCTCTTTTGTAGGCTTTGTTTATGGCATTTTTCACAATTACATTGACTAGTTTTATGTGGGTTTGCCATGAAATAGTAACAAACAACAATGCGAGACAAGCTTTGAGCCTCTGAGACTCAGTGGCATTCCATTTTCTTAAGCCCCAAATTAATGTGTTTTCAAGTAAAAGTCCATCGAGTTGAACAGTGTCCGATTTCAGCGACTTCAGAGGCCAGAACGTGCTCCCTTCGCGTGACATTGTATTACATAAATAGATTGGGTGATATCGTCGATTATTCATGATCAGATACTGAAAAAAGTTTTGTCGACGCATTAAGGCGTTGTTTACACTGTGCAATTTTTCGTGCAGCTTGTCTCGCAACGCCATTTCTACAAACTTTCTCACATTACGAAACAAAATGTTTTACGGGTGTTACACTGAGCAACGTTTCATGCAACGTGTGTTTCGACGATGACGTGAAGTTAAAGGAACATTTTCTTTGGCTGATGCCGCAAACCGTTGCGACCAAAGTTGAAAGACAAATGTTACGCTGCGAAATGTTTAAAAAATTCGTTGCAACCGCTGCGGAAAGTAGAAATCAATTCTACTTCGGTTTCTGCAACTGCTCTCGCAACGTTTTTGGCGGGTTTTTGGCCGTTGCAAGGTATGTTACGTTGGGCAATGATTCGTGCAACTTGGCTCGCAATGGCGTTGCGAGCCAAGTTGCACGGAAAATTGCACAGTGTAACAGCGCCTTTAGATGTATTCGGCACATTCTTTTCCTCATCTTTCTCCCTACAAATTTTACAATATCGAAGACACGAAATGCTAGTGAGGACCTGACGCCATGCGTATAATGTTCTTGTGTTCTTCCACGAAAGGAACTAAATTTGAGGGCCATTAACAGTTAGCATCGTGCACCGTGCCCTAATCGTTCGTTTAGAATATAAAGCTCTTCAAACGCTTTATATTATAAACGAACGAGTGGAAGTATATGCATTATAACGGAAGAATGCCATTAAACGATGCACACTAAAATTGTATCATCACAAGGTGAAGTTTTAGAGGAGAAAATATTTTGAAAACCAGTAGAAGTTAATAAATAAGAACGTAAATAAAATAATTTTTAAAATGCTTTAGATTTACAGGAACGAATGATTGCAGATTACATGTATATTTTATGTTCGTGAAAAGGAACAGAGTTCCATTTTGTCATACACAGTATAATACAGTAACAATAAAACATAAGTAGATAAATAAAAGAAAGTGTAAAATGCTTTAGATTTATAAGGAATGAAAGGACATTACGTTTTATTGCTGAAGTTTTGTAGAAAAAAAAAAACAGAGTTCCATTTAGCCGTGCTCATTCCACCATCACAGGCTAGCTTTAAGAGATTGAAATAGTTGAACGAAAATCAATTATAAGGAGATGAGTAAAACAAATTTTGAAATGCTTTGGATTAATTTACAACGAATAAAGCTGAATAAGTGGAAATGCCACGGTTTATACCTGAAGATTTGCAGTGTTCTTCGTGTCTTTATACCGAGCACGTTTGATCTCTACATTTGAAGCTGGAAGTCTTTTTTCACTGCCGTCCAACATCCCAAACAAATCGAACAAATTGTGGATGTTTTTCAATATGATAAGCCGAATTTCTGTCTTCACAAAAGAAGGTAAACAGAGAGTATGATCAGTGAAACTCCTGTCAGTAGTGACACTATAAGTAAACTGATCATAGAATGGGTCGTTTCGAGTTTTGTCTTTGATTTTGTGCAGAATGGATAAATGGAATCGATTTAGAGACCAATAGGAGAGGGGCACTTTATTAACGAACAAATTCAACGAAAGCCTCAGAGATTTTTAAATTCCCTGTAACAATAATAATAATAATAATAATAATAATAATAATAATAATAATAATAATAATAATAAATAATGATAATAATAATACGTACGACATTGATAGACCGCTAATACATGCATAAGAAATCAGTAACTAACATAAAGATAACCACAACAGTAAAGAGGCCCTCCCAGGAAGTGGGTCCTTGCTCCTTGATCTTTAAAAATTTGCTTGTGTTCCCTCAGCTTTTTGATCCCTAAAATTGTTTGTGTTCCCTTGTTCCCCAAAACCCCTGGGAGGGCCTCAGTAAAAGAAAAAAAACTAAAAGGTAAAAGCTATAAAGCCACATCATAGAACAGCCATGTCTTTAACTTGGATTTGAGAGAACAAAGGGAATCGCAAGAGTCTACGTTTCAATGGGAGGGTGCTCCAAACAGAAGGAGCAGCGATAGCCAGCATGGGACCGGCCACCATACGAGTAAAGATTAAAACTACAAAGGTGTAAAAAGCAACATTTGATTAGAACAACTTAAAGTTCTGCAAGCTGCATAAGGCTTAATAGGTCAGAGATGAAGGTAGGTGCAGTACCATGAAGAGCTTTAAAATGTCACCCGGAAGAGAAGCGTAATGAGCACAAGGTTTACGTGTTCATCTCTACCACAAAGATAAATGAGCCTTGAAGCACTCAGTTTAGGACACAGTGAAGACGCTGTAAAACTGACACATTTCGGCTGACCATAAGGATACGAATTACAATAGTCAATCCTCGAAGTAATAAAAGCATGAATAAGGGTCTTGTGAGGTATCATAGGAAAAAACTTTGCGAATTTTGAAAATATTGAGAAGATGAAAAAAGAGAAGACTTGCATACGGCTGTTGCATGCGGTAACATTGACAAAGAATTACTGAAAGTAACTCCAATATCATTTTTAGCACTAATCAAGCAGTCAACCATATCAGAAACAATGACAAGGCTTTCCAGAGAAGGACGTGCTTCCGGGCGTGCTTCTCACTATTCAACTTTACTTTGTCTGCTAACATTCATAGGTCAATATCTCTAACGCAGTCTTCAACCATAGATTTACATGCTAATAAATCCTCGTGCGATGATATTTTAAACGACAAATATGACTGTGTATTATCAGCATAAAAAATATAAGATAGACCATGAGATCTTGCGATGTCACCCAAAAATGAGGGGATAAATATTATGAATAAAGCAAAGGACCAAGCACTGAACCCTGAGGAACTCCAGCAACGTAAGGGTCATGTACATCAGAGGAAACATCTTGGATTCTAGCAAATTGTGTGCCGTCAGATAAATACGAATGCAGCCATTCAGGGCCTTGTCATAAATACCAAATCGGGTCGACAATCTTGAGGACAGAAGAGGATGATCTACTGTATAACTGAGAAGCAGCTGAAAAGTCCAATAGAATCAAAATAACAGACTTCCGATTATAACTGAATTGAAAGAGCAATGTCCGGTCGTTGTAGACCCTGATTAGACTGAACTGTTTCAGTACACTCCACACTGCAAGTTGCCTGATAGCCACTACTTATTCAATCACTTAAGATCACGGGAAAGTGAGGTTACTCGGAAATCGGCCGAAAGTTCTTCAGTATATTCTTGATAGTCGAGACTGTGTTTCTTCAACAAAGGACGGATCACGGCCTGTTTAAGTGCAACAGGCGTAACAGAGGTCTCCAAAGATAAATTTACAATTCTCCAGGTCACAGGGCAAAGAAGATCAACAATCAGATGCAAAAAGAACAGTTCTGATGTGGAGGACAGGAGAAACGAGGGAGCCGTCTTGTTGTTGCGACTGAAACTTCTTTAAATGAGTGAATCCCTTTCGGCTTAGGGTTTGATTTTAGTTCACGACGAATAGTGGTAATAGCCAATGAAATTATTTACAAGATATCACAGAAGAACAGCAGGGATACAGTGGTGCGGGATTCCGATACAGCAACCTTACTAACAAAATTCTTCGATCAGATTTAGGCAACTATCATCCATTAGCTGATAGTAGTGTAATACTGAGAGCGGGCCGCGAATAACAGCCGATTAACAATACGGTTTTGCTCAATAAAGCTAAGACGATCTTGTGGCAATCTACTCCTCTGCCATCTCCTCTCGAGTCGACAACGAATTCTTCAGTTGGCCAGTTTATCTCCACCTCACTAGACCAAGGAGCAGCAGGGCATGATTATTAAGTACGCCAGTTAGCTCCAAGTTATACAAGTTGAGCAATCCAGCTAAGTCACTGGCAGGGAATCAAATAAAAAATGATTAGGTCCAAGGTGTGTCTTGCCCGATGTTGCTGCAAATCGAAGGATTCCAGTAAACCCAAGAAAGTTGTTGCATAACAGTATCAGATGTGTCATCAACTCACCAGCGAGCGATCACAAGTGAACCGGTCTTTGTGATGTAGGATTCCAAAAGAGATGAAGATTCGTTCACAGAAAGGCTGAGAGAGAGAGATTGCTTCCAATGAAGGTGGAGGTCGATAAACAATAAGAACAGGAACCGTCAGCGAGTTAACTTTAATCTCAACTTCCATGGCAAGCATCCAAATACCCCATGCACTGATATTTGCTTAACATCCTGTGAACTTTTGAACAGCAATCCGACTCCACCTCCTCTACGTTCACGAGCTGAGTGTACAAAGCGATAGCCATTTGGAATAAGACTTCCAATCACAAAATGATCATAATCTCTTAGGTTGAGCTCGGTTTCAGTGATAGCAAAAATATCAAAATCCTTATCCACAACTTCGTGTAATCCTTGATCGACTCAGAGAGAGATTTATTGCGCACCGATCGGCATTCACGGTTAAGGAGGCCAAACTGAGAACAAAGCTTCAAAGCTGACGGAGTCTCATTGTTAAAATGAGCAGTTGTCTGCGGGATTCGAGGTAAGTAAGTAAGTAAGTAAGAACCTTTATTTGACTTCGAATTACAGATAGCAAACAATTATGCTAATATCTTCGAAGAAATAAAATAATATATAAAATAAACTAAATAGACTAAGAATTATTGTACATAATAAATAAATAAATACATATTCACATGTATGTAATAATGTACAATAAATAAGATATAAAGTTAAGCTAAATTACAGAAAGGACAACAATCACGATCAAATTTAATTTGAGGTCATGTTAATCTGCACGAAATTATTCTTGTTTAATGAGAAGTGTACAAATTGTTCACTTTGGCTGGAAGAATAGTACAGTATTTAAAGATGACTGTTCATGGTTGAGGTTTCGTAGCTTAGAGACATGTTTAGAACTGATGAATTGCCGGAAATTTTCAAGTAATAAAATCATTTCCAGAAACTTCCCAGTGAACTATTTGCTCTCAAAAGACGCTAGCTGATCCCAATGAGTGCCCAAAATTCAAACATTTTCCCGAAAATGTCAGGTGACGGTTGGCTGTACCTTTTTGGCTGTGTGAAACTGCGTTCATGTAGACCGTTTCCGAACTGAGATCTAATTTTAATGCATGCTACACTGGAGACAAATGTTTGCAGACATTTCATTTTGGGTTCTAAATTTGTAGTTTGCAAATTTGCAAACACAAAACCCTGAAACAGATCGGAGATTATTTTCATAACACTGAGTTAGTTCGTTTACATACAGTCCCAGTCTTCACTGAGTATCAAGCTCCAAGCCATGCTTCACGAGGACAGCAGCAAAATCGTATAAGGTCTATAAGATTTTGCAAAAATATAATGTTCTCAAGACACAAAAAAAATCGATAGATTGATGTAAACGTAAATAGAATTTGATAAATTATCGTGCAAACTGTGAGAATAACTTTCCATGACTAAATAAATATTCATTAGTTAAGTCATACCTCATTGCAAATCCCCGCCGCTGAAGATGCCATGCTTCGTTGGACTTACTTTCCTAAAATACACAAATGCTGACGTGATTTCTATGTTTGTTTGATTGCCTTATCGACTTATCATCAGTTTATAACAGGAAGCCGGTACGGTTACCCGAACAGGTCAAATAGACCAGGGGATTTGTCGCCTAGCTAGGACACGTTTCTTCGTCACGTCGTTATAAATTAAACATGGAGATAAGTGGACAAGTGTATCGCCAAAACGGAAAACGTTTTCTTCCTTCTAGCTTGTTTCAAAAACACGATTCGATTCGGTCGGCAAAGGAATATGGTAAACTTTGGAGATCATGCACCACGAGGGGCACTTTGGGTTGTTTTCGTCAGAATAAGAAAATTCTTACCCGTCTCCCCCCTAATCTGCCTAATGAAAATCTTTTCCTATTCATAATCAGGCTTATTAGATTGCAATTGACAGAAGTGTAAGTTTACAGCTTTGTTCTATTGGCGTCGTGTCGAAATCTATATTTTGTTCTGGTGATTCCAAATGTACGTGACTTAAAAAGAGAAACATCAAGAAATCTGCAAAAAAAAATTGGCCGGAACGTGCTTCCACAAGCGTTTCATGTAAACCGCAAGTTCAAGCTGTCAACACATCCTTTGTTTTCCTTAACAAAGCTCTTTGTCTTATCGCAAGTCCTTAAATTGCCCTTTAAAGTTGTTTATCAAGCCGAACGGCGTCCTTTTCTTTGTTTTCCTTCACAAAGCCCTTTTTGACTTTGTCTCATCGCAAGTACTTAAATTGCTCTTTAAAGTTGTTTATCAAGAAAAAGCTTCCTTTTGGGGAAGGTCAATTCTCCTTTTTTGTTTTGTTTTGGTATTTTAATAAATTTTTCCAGATTGTAAAGCATTATAAGTGTCACAAACACACACAAAAATAATAAAAAAAGAAAGGTAATAATAACATAAAAAAGGTCAATTCTTGAACGCGGAGGGTCGTCAGCTACCGGAGTATAGTAGGCCATTTTCAAAATATCAAATATTCAGCTTGATAGTGAGGCAGTGAGGACAAAAAACAATAGAAACACGTTGGAATAAATGTGAAAAATATTTACGTATCATCCACTTTCCTTTGTCTTTGTCCTCTAAACCTCTCTTTCAAGCTAAATTTTAATATATCGAAAGTGGCCTATCAGACTTTGTTTCTGGCAATAACTAGCTTGGCTTAAAAATAGACTGAAAGCCTCCATATGGTTAGATGTATCGGAGTTTGCCAAATCCTGCAAAGGAGGAAGTTAAATTTTTGTTACTTTTATTTCCTACGAGGCCTGTCCCATGTTTGCAACCCTCCAAAGCTCAGTTTCCAGAAACCCAGATAGGTTGAGGAATTATTTCGGTTTCCGGTCAAAACAGAGGAAGCCGAACGGTTCAAATTTCGACAATCTGAAATGTTTCAAGATAAGGGGCCCGTTTCTCGAAAGTCCCGAAACTTGACGGGCCATTTTTGGGTGTCACAATTCTCTCTGTATCCCAAGAACAGAGAGGATTTAAGTCGTCAAATCTCACGGTAAGTTTCGTTTTGTTACCTTGAAAACAAGTTAAAAGATCGGCTTTCCAAAACAAGCGTTTCGCAGTTTCACAAATGGCTTTTCGGGCCCAAAAAGTTTTCGGGACTTTGGAGAAACGGGCCGCAGGCCCGATTTTTTTTATGTTGATACACAATCACATGGCAGTCATGCAACACTCACTATAAAGACCTTATTCATAAATGGCGGTCACATTTATAATTCTTTTGTCCACGTGCAAATTAGCCTACCAAGCCTCATTTTAGAGCAAGAATTCTTTTCAATTCACAGTATGGTATCGAGGTTTGGTAGGCTAATTTGCACTTCGATAAAAGAATTATAAATTGACCGCCATTTATGAATAAGGTGAAGAAGGCGTCCTTTTCGCCGACTTAAAACGAGGGGCTGGGGTAGGGGAAGGTACTGGACACATTAAAAGGGAAAAAATGTAACGAAACCAACAGATCGTATTTATCTTGTAATGACACAAGATACCAATTTATTAAACTGATCAAGAATAAGAAGGGAAATTTTCTAATCAAAATAACAATTGCACAACTTACGTATCACGTAGTTTAGCGGAATAAGCCAAGTTGACTTAAAAAAATTGCCTCTAGGATTTATCGCCAAAACAATGAACACCAAATACTCTGTTCGCTGTTTAAAATATTGCGCAAAAGAAAAATAATAATCAAGCCCGACGATAGTTGTCGGATGAAAACTGTACGCGTCCGTCGCTACTTTCACTCCGTCACGAATGGTTAGAGAGGGGCCTTGCGTGACTACAGTCACAAAAGCTCACTGCAAAGCACTCAAAAACGCGCTTCCCGGAATAACAAAGTTAAATAGCATTATTATTGTCAAAGGGAGACTATACCATCACAATATATTAAAGGTCAAATCTTGAGAATCACGCTCGTCGCCTATGTCATTCTACTCAGCAAGGGATGACTTAAAGAACAGCAGTGGTTTTGCCTTCTGGGCCCAGTTGTTCGAAAGCCGATTAACTTAATCCAGGATTAGCGTAAACTTTGATATCATGTTTTCATGTATTTGTTGAAAGATTGTTTGCCTATTTTTGTTTTTCAAGATTGACTTCTTCTAATGTAAAGTTTCTCCGAATATCAGCGTTGAACAGCATGTGGGAGAAGAGAAATAAACTCCTTGGTTAATTTTTAATCTGGGATTAGCGCTAAGCGGCTTTTGAAAAACCGGGCCCTGAGCAAGAGGAAGACAAGGCTCTGAAATTACATTCAAAACGGTCATGGCGTTTCTTCTTCTGCTTCAAATTGCTCTGTGTCGTGTTCTGCTACATCCTCATCATCAAGAAGCACCGAAAATTTGCTTGCAGTGTGAAAGACCTGTTGAGACAATGTGTTGACTTATGAAAACAATAACTTGGTAAACGAGGATAACCAGGGATTCATGACTCTTATCTCTCTAATCGGAGTCAGACCGTCTTCAAAGATCGTCTATGTTTGGAGCTGCTTTCCAAAACAAAGTATTCGTTTACGTCATCAATAAACGGAGAAAAAAAAACATGATAATTCGCTTATAAGGCAAGATGCTCAACTGCTGCTCAGTACACAGTCGAAACGTCGCGATCTACAACAGAAGAGACCACTTCGTGAGACGAACGACAATAGACCATATTCGTATTCTAGGTATTGGACTGGAACTAGCTTGCAATGGAGGCTAATGCGGGGGAATCTTTTCAAATGCAAATCCTTTCTAATATATTCCCCCGCATTAGCCTCCATTGCAAGCTAGTTCCAGTCCAATACCGAGAATACGAATATGGTCTATTATTGCATTATTTCTGTACTTTGAGTTCATGAACCGTGAAATACGCAATTAGCGGTAGAAGTTATTCGCTACATGTACACAACAATTGTGCAGATGGTACGATCAGACTTCTGGTTACCATCCAAAAAGTTAAGGTGTTTCTAAAAAATTTATGTTTGATTTGAATTGCATATTTTTCCTATTTTGTAGTGCGCATCTGAGTATGTTCGGTTGCAGCGGAATACCCCTCTAAACAACCTTTCAACATTTAATCAACAGGTTTATTTTTAGACTAGCCCTTCCCGCGAATTCAAAAAACAAAGGCATTTCGGTGACCCTATGACGTCAGCTTAATTTCTTGTAATTGGTCATCGGGCTCCTGTGGGAGTCTCATTCGCGGGAAATTCAATCTAAAAATAAATCGGTGGAGTTGTAGGCTCCGGGTCATGGGTTCCTGATCATAACCATTACAATTTTCACAAATTTTATTGGTACATTAACTGCTTCATTTTTCACTAATTTTTGTGTAGGGTTGTAATCGGACAGTTACATCAGCCAATCATATTAAGTGCACTCAGCTTAATCCACCAATCACAGAATTTATCACGATAACCATAGCAACAACCACTTACCCTTCCAAAATGGACGAATTTGTAACATTAGGCAGTGAAAAAGGAATGAATTAGTCTTGTTTTCTCGAAAATTGCAATGGTTATAATTAATTGGTAACAGGACTTCGTGTCGTCCAATTCGGTCTGTGATCATACTCGTGATTAAACAAATCGGACTCAATCACTCATGCACTGAGAGCCTTTTTGACCGGAGCACGAGTACTATCGCAGCTCTGACCTTTTCTCACCGAGTAAACTGGGTTTGGAGCAATTTCGTCCCCAGAGTCCGCTTTTCTTTTGGTCAGCAACAAGAACACGGACTCTGGCTAGTTCCAATGCAGGAAGTCCGCCAATCACGGACTTCCGACTCGTTTACCCAGACTCAGAAATTAGGGACAAAAGTTGTTGCCAAAGTTACAAAAATCGCCTTCGCGTAAATTGGTTCTGGCCAGATGCTGGCCAAAGGAAAAGCGAACTCTGGGGGCGAGATTGGGTTTGGAGGTCAGACTTTTTCTAACAGCGCATACTCAAATAAACTCGTACTCGCGCTAATATGAAAGGCTTCCAATAGACTAACCGGTTGGGGGGCCTCTTCATATTTCCTTGGCTCGGCCGGTTTCCTTTCTCTCCTTTCTTTCTTGACACCCCTCCCTGCACCTCTTTCCTGACTCGGACCATTCGCACTGGATCTCTCCCCGCTCCTCCCTCTCCCCCTTGAGGGACCACTAAATTCTTTTCTAGGGGCGGAGGATGGTTTTCCAAAACCCTTCCTGTCGGGGGAGGTGGCCGGAGAGGAGACTGTCATAGTGGCACTGTCCACATTAAATTCTACTCTGTGTTCCTCGGCTTTAGGGCTTTTTGCTTCACTATCTGCAACTGAAGCTGCCTTCTGCTGTTCCATTCTTTTTTCCCACACATTCACGGCCGGTGGGGGCGCTGGTTTTGGGGTCTCTTTTGGTACCTCTTTCGTATCTTTCCCAGTTCCCCGTGGACCGTCGCGCGTCGAAGGCTCACTCTCCTTGCCATGAGTTCCCTCGTCCACAGACCTGGCACTGTCACGACGGCTCCGATAATCGGAACTATCTCGTCGTTCTCTCGCTACCTTGTCGCCATCATTTGATCGATTGCTATCGCGTCGCTGCCTTCCTCCCCCGGAACTACGAGGCCATTCCTCATGTTCTCGACGCTCTCTCTGTTTTTCCCTCTCCTGCTTAATTTTGGCTTCATCTTCGAGCTTTTGCCTGGCGAGTTTCTCTTCGATCTCTCGCTCTTTAGACGCTGTGTCAACGGGTTTTGCACCTCCAAATACAGAGCTACCAGATACTGGTTCGTCCTTCTTTTCTTCCACTGGTTTCGTGCGGGGTTGCAATTGGAGTTTGGGTCTCTCTTTCACTACAAAATTATGAACACAACAAGTTCTCATAGAGTGGTTTTCAATTGAGTGTGGAAAGTAATTAGCGAATTACTTCGGTTTTGCATTATTTCACTCAGTGATTGGCTCAAAGTTCTCGCGCCACTTTTTCAACCAATCAGAAGTGAAACCAAAACCAATCGTTGCTCGCGCGTGCACATTTTCCCGCGCTTTTTGTCGGCTACGTGAAATTACTTCGAGTTTTGATTGGTTTACTGGATCGTCTTCGTCCTTTTTGATTGGCCAAAGTAATTACTTGGTTTTGGTTTTACGACATTCGATTGAAACTCGCTCTAGCAGTTTTCGTGAATCTATTTCATTTTCATGATTTAATAAAACAGAGTCCTATTTTCGCAACCGATCAGATATTGTAAAATAAAGAAAGAAACTGACGTTTGAATTCGAGAAATTAAATGTCGAGGACCTCACGATCCGACTGCCGGTCAGTGGTGGTATGGTATGGTATGGTATGGTATGGTATGGTCGACAGAGACTGTTTAAGTTCCCTTGGTTCTCACTAATGTTTAGCTTTGATAACTGACTTTCTATAAAGACTGCCTCGAATAACATATTAGACAGGGAATTCTATACCTGGTTCTGGCATTTCTTCATTATAATCCCGTCTCCCATCACGCCCGCGATCACCATCACGCCAGGCGTTCCAGTCTTGTTCATCAACGTCACGCCTTCGATCTTTGTCTCCATAACGGTCACCCCCACGGTAGTCGTCGTAGCGATCGCGATCTCCGAATGGACGATCGTCATAACGGTCTCTGCTGTATGCGCCTCCACGATCACGGTCGCCACCATAACGATCCCCATGCCGATCTCGACCAAAAGCACCTCCGCGATCATCGCTACCGTACCGATCGCTATACCGACGATTGTCGAATCTTTCTCGCCCATAACCCCCACGGCCACTCTGCCTGTCAATACACAAGACAAACCATTCAATTTTACGTTAACCTCATTCCGGAAAAAGACTAAATCAAATTAGCCTCACTATTTGTAGTTTTCCGAAAAGTGGGTGGAATTTGCAACAAAATATTTAAAGTCCATTTTGCCATACAGCAACTTCACAAATTTATATGCTTGTCTATACTTCCATTTGGCCATTGGCAAAAAGAAACCGGTGAGCAACCCTGTTAGTAATTTTTGACACCTTTGGTTTAGACAATTACTTTATGGAGAGATGGTCTCTTGTGGACATCTTTAGACAATTTTGTTTGGGCTGATAATAAAAACCGAAGGTGAAATAAATTTCCTGTCACAGGACAAAGCTCATGTCACTCTGTGGTGTAAGAATACCTGTCCCTATCGTCATAATCCCATCCACTGCCATATCTGTTTCCTCGATCTCCATAACGATCATCTCCTCGAGGGCCATCATCGTATCCTCGGTCCCGACCATATCCGGATCCAAAACCCGACCGATCACGAGGTGGCCCATCGTCAAAGCCTCGATAACCTGATCGATCACGAGGAGGTCCATCGCCGTATCCTCGTTGACCCCATCGGTCACGAGGACCGTCATCATAGCCTTGGTAACCATGTCTATCCCGAGGTGGTCCATCGTCAAATCCTCGGTTACCCGATCTGTCCCAAGGACCATCGTCGTATCCTCGATTACCCGATCGATCCCTTTCCTTATCCCGTGGAGGACCATCATCGAATCCACGAAAACCTGGTCTATCACGAGGTGCATGATCGTATCCACTTCGAGGTCCGTCGTCGTAGGATCGCTCTCTGTCAGAAAAACCATTCTGGTCCGAAGAGGCATCAGGTCTTCGCCAATCACCGTCAGTGCGATCTGGCTCATTGCTTCTGCTTTCTCTTTCGCCGCGTTCGCGATCTGAAATAGACATGATCTATTACACAATCCATGTGAGAATGCCGGCCAAATTCTAAGATCACACGCAATCCCTTATTTCATTGGAACGGTATGGCACGCAGCTCTATTGTGTATCGGATTAGCCTCAGTTTTCTGTTCTATTTATTTGCGTTCATAAGTTTTCGAACAATCCCAAGGGATGTCATGATAGCAAGGCGAGTCATGACCCCAAGTCACTGTCTTGTGAACGAGCTTAATTTTGTTAAATACATTGTAGTTCTTATCTGGCCCCTGTTGTCAAAGCCTGTATAACTTCACGTTAAACGTTATCCGCGGTTTTCGTACATACCCTTTCTTACATGTGCTTGGAGTGTGCATATTCATGGTTACAGAAGGAAGTACTGAAATCATTGCACAGACTTCGACCGTTCCTTTTTTGCAAGTTTATGGACCGAGCCTTTCAGGCTCGACCCATAAACTTGCAGAAAAAGCGAAAAAAGGAACTCGACTAATATTTTCCCACTACGGACCGAACAAGCTACAACAAGTTGCAAAATTGTTGAGACACTTTCATTGAAAAACACCTTTTCTAGCTTCCAATGCCCGCCGTATCTAGAATTTAAACCTTTCCCACTTGCTCTCCCCTCTCCCCCTTTCAATGTTGACTGCTTCAGTTCCCAACATATTTTTGTCTTGCTAGCAACACTGATAATGGGGGGAGGGGGGCTGCAATGTGAGAGATAATAGGAAAATTAATAACGCCCCAAGAAGGTGAAGTGTCTCCACTATTTTTGCAACTTGTTGTCTGATTGATTGCAATAATTTTGCCAGTCCGGAATTGAATCCTATAGGGAAACGTTTCAACGTAGAAAAGCAGTAACTAAAGAAACAATCATTAAATATCGTATAAGCTCTGAAACATTTCAGAAGTTTGCACGCGAAGTGCAAAGCACATTGTACCAAACACGAAAGGATATTAATTATTGACATACGGTAGCATCGATTTTCGCGTGTTTGGACTTATCATCGCTGACAGAAGACTCCGTACCAAATACTAAAGGGAGCAAAGTATTTTGCACTGCACATCTGATGCTCCGAAAGTTACACATGGCTCGTATTATGTAACACAATACCATTTATTGTGTTTCTTGGTGACGTCAACCGGGATGGTGGCGTTACAGTTGAAAATCCTATCTTCGAGGAAGCAGCACAATTCAACAAGTACTTTCTTTTCTAATCAATCCAATACATTACCAAGTGATTCGCAATAAAGCTCACATAGTTAGAAAACCTGTACATATCGTCTATTCCATTTACCAACGGTCTACCATCCAAGCACGGTCTACCATCGCAACAGCAAGAAATATGATATCATATTATTTTCTCAGTGAAAAGTTGTGGTAGACCGTGTAGACCGTTTCATATAAATGTCATAATGTGTAGCCGGTACAAATTTGTTCACTTTTGTATCTCATTGTAAAACAAATCTCGCAAAGGATTTAGCACAATCGGGTGCTTTCTTTTGATCAGTGTGCTCAGTCGGTCATTCTAAAGAACATGGAATTAGCCTGTACCCGACACGTCACTTAAAAGACTTGCTAGTAAGCGTTACCAATCCCTTCTCTGGAAGCAGACTAGCCCGAAAGCAATAAGTAATGTTACAAATGGACCTCTATGAAAATGTATCTTTGTATAACAATGTTTGCTAAGAATTGATTTTTCGGAAAGTGGATATTCCCTTTAAATGGCAAGCGATCGCAGTTAAAGGAGAGGTTATGTCTGTTTCTCATCGGTAAACAGCAGCTAATTTCGTACATGTTGCGCGTGCTTTAGATGTCATGTGTCGACCGAAATATAGGTGTTTAAGGCAAATTATTTCGAAATCGGTTCCAGGATATTTCTAGCGTACTTTTAAAAGCGAAAGGATGGAAATCACACCTTTTCGTGTTCCAAATTATGTGTATTTTCGACTTGACTCACAGAAAGCACTGAAATGCCTTCAAATTACGTCATACCGAAACCCCGCCAAAATCCAGTTTATCGCTGGCCATTTTCCATTCACAGCAGATCAGAGAATTAAACCCTTTTTTTTGGAAACACCATATTAAACACAAACGATAGACGCCTTCCCGTTCCAATAAACAAAGTGACCGCACGTCAATACAGTGACAACCAACTCAGACAACAAGTTGCAAAATTGTTGAGACACTTTCATTGAAAAACACCTTTTCTAGCTTCCAATGCCCGCCGTATCTAGAATTTAAACCTTTCCCACTTGCTCTCCCCTCTCCCCCTTTCAATGTTGACTGCTTCAGTTCCCAACATATTTTTGTCTTGCTAGCAACACTGATAATGGGGGGAGGGGGGCTGCAATGTGAGAGATAATAGGAAAATTAATAACGCCCCAAGAAGGTGAAGTGTCTCCACTATTTTTGCAACTTGTTGTAGCTCAATAAGGTTTTTATGATATTGGCTCTCTTGCACAGGGTTTTCTATTCCTTGAGTCTTGCCCCTTCGCCGGCTTTTGTTAACGGTTCTGGAAAGTAAATTTCGTACTGGAACTCCAACATGACTAAATAAAAACACATTTCTCGTATTTTTCTTTTTATGTCCTAGAACTTGGAAACAGAGAATGGGAACAGTTTGACAACCTATATACGGACCGCTCAGAGAACCAATCAGAATTCTCCTTTTCATCTCGGACCAGTTTGCCTATATAATGAAGTGACTTATCCACCGGATCACCGGATAAAGTTATCGGGCCTTCGAACAACTCACTAGGTCTGGAAGGATAATGATTTACCCGGTGAATAGTGCTTTCCACCTTTGTAAAGACCGGGGCATTCACTTAAACAGGAGGAGACCCTGGATAAAACGTAATAGAAACAGTAGGAGATTTCAAAAAGAGGCCAAAAACAAAAACTTTTGTAACCAAATTAGGGTTGTCAAATCCAATTAAACGGCAAACCTTACCTTGCTGTTGATGTCCAGCTATATCAACTCTGATTCTCCTGTTCTTGAGATGCTGCGGAAAATATATGAAGAAAACGTTTGCATCATCAACCTGGTTGAAAGAAATTCCCCGCTGGGTTTTGGAATCCCAGAAAATGCTCCCACCTGTAGTGGGATGTGATTATCTCACGAATCCTACAACAACTCAACTGGCTGTTTGACATTCTCACTTCTTGTTACGAAAAATAGCATTGCGTGACTAGCGTTACTTTCTAGACGCTTCGCGAGAGTTCGTAGTTTGTTTATTTTTAGGTTCATGCGTAAGCGTTTCTAAATCGGTGTGTTTTGTAATCTTTCTATAATTAGAGTGATTACTAATTTAGAAAGTTCTAGAAGTTTATTGTCAGAGTATATAAGTAGACGAGTCCAAGCGGAGTGTTTTTCTAACTAGTTTTTCACAAGCGAAGAGAGTTGGCGTTGGCCGTGTTTAGTCAAGTGTGACCGAAGCAGTGTTTATTCAAGTTGGCGGAGGCCGTGTAAGTTTATCGAGTACGTGTTATTTAGAGTTTACTTCGTGGAAACTACGTTCATTTTTGGAATAAATCTTCTTGTTGTTGTTCCGACAACCCTGCGTTTAGTTTAGTTTGCAAACTGACTTTCCTCAAAACATTCGAACTCGTAACATTGGGGGCCTGTCCGGGAGAGGAATTCATTTGTTTGCTGACTACAGAAACCAGGAAAGGATCACAACTTGGAAGGAAGTAGCTGCGCTGTGGAAAAAGTTGTAGCGAGTTAAAGAGCCGTGGAACTTTAGTGCTGTGAAAATGGAGAAATTTATTCAGCTTGGCGAAAAGTTTGGTCTGGAAGGAGAAAAGCTGCTTGAATTTGTGCGTGAACAAGAAGAAAAAGAAGAGAAACGTAGAGAGGAAGAACGTGAAGAGAAACGTAGAGAGGAAGAACGTGAAGAGAAACGTAGCCAGCTTCAAGAAGCGAAAGAAGAAAGACAGAGACGCGAAGAAGAAGAGAAAGAAGAGGGACGCAGACGACAGGATCAAGAAAGGGAAGCGAGACGTCAGGAAAGAGAAATTAGGAAGTTACAACAGGAAGCGGACCTCATGAGACAGAAGGAAGCCGCTGAGGTTGCCAAGAGAGAACATGAGTTAGAACTTGCTAGAATAGCAGCAATGAATGGTGATGGTCGTACTGCAGAAAGAGGTGACAGAAAGGATCGGGCTAAAGCACCTAAACTCCCCTCGTTCGTTGATGGCAAAGACGATTTGGACGCGTATTTGCAGAGGTTCGGGAGATTTGCCGAAACAGCTAAGTGGAAAAAAGATGGATGGGCATCGAAGCTCAGTGCTCTGTTGTCTGGACGGGCACTAGAAGTGTATTCACGTCTATCGGAGGACGCAGCTAAGGATTATGACAGGGTAAAGATTGCGTTAATGAAGAGATATGACCTTACCGAAGACGGCTATCGTCGAAAATTTAGAGCATCCAAACCAGAAGTTGACGAAAGTCCGGAGCAGTTTATTGTGCGACTGGACAGATACCTGTTACGGTGGCTAGAGATTTCGGATACTGCGCGAAGCTTTGATGGTCTTAAGGACTTGATCGTGAAAGAACAATTTATTGATTCTTGCCCTAAGGATTTGGCAATTCACCTGCGAGAAAGGGCACCTGAGACCCTAGCAAAGATTGCGAAGATCGCTGACCAGTACTTGGAGGCTCATGGTAAACATTTGTTCAGCTCAGCGAGCAGAAAGCCAACAGTACAGCCTGAGAGGGACGAAGCCAAGAACATGCAGATTAATCCACCAGCTCTGCATTGCTTTAAGTGCAACACCCGAGGTCATAAAGCTGTCAACTGCCCAACCCTAACAAGAAAGTGTTTCCTATGTGGTAAGCAGGGACATGAAGCTAGAAACTGTCGATCAGGTGGACGCAGATCAGGAGGACAAAGTAAGGATGGTAACCCTGTGCCGCGTGGTCAAGTGAGTGCCAGTTGTTTAGTTCAACCACCTGAGGATAAACCTACTGATGAAGAAGTTAAGGCCTGTATTAAAGATGATATGTTGCTGTTAGCCTGTGGTAAGAAGATTCCATTGTTGAGTAGTGCTTGTGTTGAACCGTTAACTGGAGTGAGAAGTAAAATGCCTGTCGTGAAAGGTAGAGTTGGAGAGAAGCCTGTTGATGTCCTGAGAGATACTGGTTGTAGTGGAATTGTAGTAAAGAGAGACCTTGTGTCTGAGGATCAGTTTACTGGTGAATTTAATGTTATGCTGCTCATGGACAATACGGCAAGGAAAGTTCCCATCGCAAAGATTGATGTTGATACACCTTATCTCAAGGGCCAAGTGGAAGCGCAGTGTCTTCCCGATGCTGTTTATGATTTAATTATTGGTAATGTACCAGGCGCAAGAGCCGCTGACGACCCAGACCCAAGCTGGCAAGTTCCTGTACAAGAAGCTTGTGCTGTAACCACGAGAAGTCAAGCTAAGAAAGCTGGAGAACATATTCCGTTGAAGGTACCAGATACCAAAGAAAGTCCTGTAGTTGATAGAGAAAAGCTCAAGCAGATGCAGCGTGATGACGAGAGCCTACAGAAATTTTGGGAGAAAGATGACATAGTTGTGAGAGGCCAGGCTGAGACTTCATTTGAAGTGAAAGGTGGAGTTCTGTACCGCGTCTACAAGCACCCTTATGTGAACGGAGGTAAACCCCTGAAGCAGGTTATGGTTCCCGTGCAGCTGAGAAGTCGAATAATGGAACTAGCGCACGGATCGATCATGGGAGGTCACATGGGAATAAAGAAAACGACTGATAAGATTCAAAGCGCGTTCTATTGGCCAGGTATTCAAGGGGACGTGACTCGTTATTGCAAGTCCTGCGATGTATGTCAGAAGACAGTTAACAAGGGTTCCGTACCGAAGGTTCCCCTAGAGAAGATGCCATTAATTGACAAGCCGTTTAAGAGAGTAGCAATCGACCTGGTTGGACCTATTGTTCCCCCGAGTGAGGACGGTCATAGATATATATTAACATTAGTCGACTTTGCAACTCGTTATCCTGAAGCTGTCCCGCTGAAGAACATTGATACCGAGACTGTGGCGGAAGCGTTGGTGGATATCTTTAGTCGTTTGGGAGTGCCTGAAGAGATCTTGAGTGACCTTGGTACGCAGTTCGTCTCCGAGTGTATGAAGGAAGTGACGCGGCTTTTGAGCATTAAACAGCTCACCACGACTCCTTATCATCCTATGTGTAATGGCCTGACGGAAAAGTTTAATGGAACAATGAAGAGCATGTTAAAGAGATTGTGCAGCGAACAGCCAAGACAGTGGCATCGCTATATTAACCCGTTGCTGTTTGCATATCGTGAAGTTCCGCAGGAGTCTACTGGTTTTTCGCGGTTTGAGTTGCTGTATGGAAGAGCTGTCAGAGGACCGATGTTTATTCTCAAAGAGCTTTGGACGAAAGAGCTGGAGGAGCCTGAAGTAAAGAACAGCTATCAGTATGTGTTTGAGCTACGCGAGAAGCTTGAAGATACCCTCAAACTGGCGCACACCGAGCTTCAGAAAGCCCAGAATAAAGGCAAGCATTATTACGACCGGAAGACTAAGGTCAGGAAGTTTGTACCTGGAGATAAAGTGTTAGTGCTGCTACCGACCGACCACAACAAGCTCCTAATGCAGAGGAAAGGTCCATTTGAGGTTAGTGCTGTAGTTGGTCTCAATGATTATAGAGTGAGAGTCAAAGGAAAAGAGAGAGTTTACCATGCTAATCTACTGAAGAAGTATTTTGAGCGAGAGGATCCTGTTTCCGTTGGAGCAGTTGCTTTTGAAACGAACGTTAACATTTGTAAGAACGAACAAGTTCAGAGTGAAGTAGAAGAAGTTGACCCTGTGGATAGTATTGATTTTCTGGAGATTGGTAGTTATGTCGCGAAAGAGTCAGTCAATGATGTGGCCATAGGAGATAACCTCTCTCATGAACAAAGAACAGACTTCATGGATCTTGCAAATGAGTTTCAAAGCTTATCCACAGAAGCCCCAGGCACAACAAGTTTGGCTCAGCATCATATCAAGCTTACATCCGACCAACCAGTTAGATCAAGACCATACCCAGTACCGTATAGCTTAAGAGAATCGCTGAAGAAGGATATTACAGACATGATTAAGATGGGAGTCATAAGAGAATCAAGTTCGCCCTATGCTTCGCCTGTTGTAGTTGTTAAGAAAAAAGACAACTCAAATCGTGTGTGCGTGGACTATCGTAAACTGAACAAGTTAACCGTGTTTGATCCTGAGCCTATGCCAACTGCTGAGCATTTGTTCCAGAAGTTGAATGGTGACAAGTATTTTAGCAGATTATCTAAGCAGAGTAGAGGAATAACTTAAGAGACACTGGACTGCCTCCTCAGTTGGTACTATCTAACTAATTTTTCGTTGTTAGTAGAAATTTAGGAAATTTCTTCTCAAGAGGGGGTTATGTTACGAAAAATAGCATTGCGTGACTAGCGTTACTTTCTAGACGCTTCGCGAGAGTTCGTAGTTTGTTTATTTTTAGGTTCATGCGTAAGCGTTTCTAAATCGGTGTGTTTTGTAATCTTTCTATAATTAGAGTGATTACTAATTTAGAAAGTTCTAGAAGTTTATTGTCAGAGTATATAAGTAGACGAGTCCAAGCGGAGTGTTTTTCTAACTAGTTTTTCACAAGCGAAGAGAGTTGGCGTTGGCCGTGTTTAGTCAAGTGTGACCGAAGCAGTGTTTATTCAAGTTGGCGGAGGCCGTGTAAGTTTATCGAGTACGTGTTATTTAGAGTTTACTTCGTGGAAACTACGTTCATTTTTGGAATAAATCTTCTTCTTGTTGTTCCGACAACCCTGCGTTTAGTTTAGTTTGCAAACTAACTTTCCTCAAAACATTCGAACTCGTAACACTTCTACATGTACTTCCTAAAGTTCTCTAACTTTCTGGGTGTCTTAACAGCCTTGTGGAACAGTCTGCCTTTAGAACTAAGGAAAGCAGAGTCCCTCGAAGACACCTAAGCCATTATTTTAAACACGGCATTCATGGAAAGTAGCTTTCATCTTTTGATGTCTAGGGTAGGATACTTAAGGACGTTCGCGCTAATTTTTGTGCGAAAAGTTACTGCGCAGGTAACGCGGCCGTAATATGTCACGCATTACTTCAACCATTAGTGACGTTGAGGTTTTAAAACCTTTGCAAAAACCGTGCACTTTAAGTCTTGCACAGCGTTGGATCAGAGAAAAATATTAATCGTGATCAGTCAAAATTGATTAAAAAACCTTTGTGAAAGTCAAGTAGACTACTGCAAGACTGATATTCGCGTTGTTTTATAAATATTTTTCAAGCATTAGTTAAAATAACATGGCGACAGTAACGCCGGGGAAAAAATTCCAGGCCAGCAAAAGAATGGCACATTTATTGTGAACTACTTTTGTTCTGAATAAGTTCAGCAATGATAACAGCCACCCCCTACACAACAGAGCTGCTGGTATCAGAAGGTGGACGAACCGTTGAGTAAACTCAGAAACCCATAAGGGTTGAAACGTGTAATGCGCTTTCACAGCTTCCGAATATTCAGTGCGAATTGATTGGTTGAATGTTTCAGTGCTAATTACCATATTTGGAAACCCCTCGCTCTTGTTGTTCCAAATATGGTTCTTGGCAAATTGAATATTCAGAAGCTTGTTTCCCAACACACAAGGGGCCGTTACACGTTTCAACCCTTATGGGTTTCTGGTAAACTTTAATGGGGCTGTCTTTTTTAAATGTTTTTATTAGTTCAAAATGAATGCATGTTTTTGAAGTTCTTTTACTTTACTTAGCAGTATTGTATTTTCTTCCTCGCCCACTTGAATAGTGCGAAGCAACGAGGAAACAACCAGCGATTAAATTTCACAAAAACCACACTCCTGAAGATGAGCATGACGGCTATGGAGAGATATGACACAAAACACTAACCAAATGAAGATGACGCCTGCTTGAAACTTCGTTGCTATGCTATAAAAACCTTTCATCCCTTCAACGATCGATCCTGTTTTGGGTTCCAGTCCTTCCGCGACAAGTCACGCAAAAACGTGACAAATGAAATTTTCCAAGAGCTTTGCAACATCACATCGATTTTGCTTGTTTAGATTTTCGGTTTTAATCATGAATCACTTACTTTACTTACTATCTACAAAATATGATGAAATGAAAAAAATGACACTATAAGAGGTTATCTTTTTTAAAAATTTTCTTTCCTTGTACCATTGAATTCCAGGAAGTGGTTGCAACGGGTAGCGCTTACAAAAACGCTCGTTAAGGATGAACTCTACTGTTTACGACATCCCTAGCGGCATGCAATTATCTAAAAATCCCACTCCTAAAAACCTATGCATGGTAGCCTTCACTCTAACAGTTTATTTTTATAATTTTCGATGGATGAGCAGATGAGGCTTTTTCTCAATATGATGACCAGTTTCTCGAAATTTAAAGCATTTTTCCACTGCTATTTTTTCTGAAACAAAGTCGGTGGCCCCCAAATTGTTTTTCATTTTTGGAGGGAGTACTTTACCTAACTCTAGGTGAAAAACGAAGAAAAAAAATTTCACTGTAGGGAGATTTTGGCGTGAACGTCCTTAAGTTAGTTAACATAGTTTTATCTATATTTCATTTAGAATTTTTGTTGTACATATGGTTCTTGTATTGCTGGTGAATTGCACGGTGGTTAAATAAAGATTCATCATCATCATCATCATCATCATCATCATAATAATAATAATAATAATAATAATGATAATAATAATAATAATATTATTATTATTATTATTATGTCATTCTAACCTCACCCAAAGATGGTCCTGGGAACCACAACTTAAATTAAGCTCACTGCTCATAATCTCATCTGTTTGAAATCAAATTAAGTTGGAGACAACCGAAAAAACGAAGGAGGCAAAATTACTTTGGCCAATCTTAGTGTATGTTAGTTCAGTACTAAAATGAACTCATAGATGGATCATGTCACATCACATCTTTATTTTACCTTCAGACTGTAGTGTTTGTTATAGATAGCATATAGCTACATGCAGCTTGTTAACCCATTGACTCCTAGGAGTGAGATTTTACTCTAACGCTCGATGACTCTACTCATCCTGGAGTGCCTCACAAGCGAATGGGTTAAAGCTAGAGCATCTTTCATGAAGGTTAACACAATAAAAACCCTTTCTTAGGTTAAAAAGTGTAAATATCCTCTCCACTCTGCACTTAATAATATTTACCTCATTATTCAAAGTAAGTGCTGCTATAAGAGCTCCTTTGTCCTCAAACTCTGCGTAACCAAATCCTTTGAGACGACCATTGCTGTCCTGAGGGAGTCTGACTTCAGTTATCTAGAACCATAAACAAAGTCCATTATCTTTTCATGAATTAACAAAAACATAATACTGTAAAAACCTGCAGACAAGCCGCACCCTGAATTTTGGAAAAAAAGTTTTTTTTGAAAGAAATCAAAAGAAATCCAAAGTCGAGTCTTGAGAAGTCTTCTTCATCATCCACTGCTCATCGAACATAAACTCACTATTAATATTGAAACGGAAAATAGTTCAAAGTCTTACCCACAATTTTAGCACTTTACATAATGGACATTGTTTCTACCAACTTTGAACTAAGATTGTTTTTTGTCTGGTATTTGTTGACAGGAATTTCTTTATTCAACACAGTTTTTCCATAGATTCTTGAATTACAACAAGAACATGAACGGAACATTCGAAGCTTAGTAACCAAGCATTAGATTGGACGCGAAAATGAAAACTGGACACCGGAAGCAGAGTCATGTTTTAAGAGTTTACACAAAGCGATAAGCTGCACGAAACATTGCCCAGTGTAATAAGGTCTTTATTATTTTGTTCGTCAGTAGTTGACACAAGACCATTTGTTCGACAAATTTGCTATCAAAGTGCTAAACGGCAAAGAAACAGTGGGCCATCTACCACGCGAATACTTGAGAATAGCGTGGTATTTTCTTGCTCGTGGAGGATCGATTACTGTTGAAGTTACAGGCTGTCGTCGACACTGCAAACAGGTTTGCAGAGGAATGAAAATTCCGTGCAGTGTGACGTTTTCCTGTTGGAGAAAAGCGACCATACACCACAGCTTAAAGGATCTGTTAACAAAGACGGTTTAACACTTTTAGGGGCGACAAATGTAAGCGCTGTAATATTAAAGCTTACTCTTACATGAACAATGGCCCTTTTAAGAGCCAACAAACTTACCAAAGCAATGGCCAGTACTCCCTTGTAGGTTTGTGTAATATTCATTTACATAATTTCCATAAATGTGTCAGTTAATGGAAATTGGCGTTGAAATTCACGACACAATTTTCAAATGTTCCGCAGATAAGCTACACCCCCGATTTCTAAGGACGATTTTTGGGAAAAAGGTGCAGCTTATCTGCGGGTTTTTATGGTATATTAATTTTGTCTTTTAGAAGAAAATCATTATTACAATATCATTTACATGTATGGTGATACATCCCTCAGACTGGGTTGTGATACCAATGTTAAGAGGATTAAAGAACCAAAAGAGAAGTTTTTCAAGGAATTTACCAGTGCTGGCTGAGCTGGAGATTTTCAAAAAAAATTCTGTATCTGATTTCAGAATCTGAGCTCCAATTTGAAACTTTGGTTTCAATTGCTAAAAATAGCCATACAGTGTATAAATTCAAGGAGTTCCTTTCAAGCAGGAACTCGTCTTTTGATGTACTCTTGAAATGTAAAGTTAAATAATTATTTTAAGCCTTTAAAAATTTTTGGAAGAGCATCACAAATTCTGTCAATTTTCCATATACGTACACAGTGAGAATAAGATCTGATGAATACTGTAAGGATGACAAAACAAAACTGAGACTCTCCCCAAAAAGCCAAAGCTATTATGACGATAAAACAGTGCACATTTGCCAGATTCCTCATTGAACAGTACAGTACAGTACAGTACAGTACAGTGTAATAATAATTTTTATTACTCTCTGGCTTTGAAACCGTTAGCCGCTTGGACTGGAGAGCATCTCTTGCTTCTTCTTCTTCAGCCATGGGAAGGCTTTCCGCAAGATCTCTTAAAATTCTACTTGACGCTCACTTTGGCAAACAAATATTCCCCTTATAAATGAATCTCGTATTTCTGGAGTATGAACTGAACCTGAACTGGGAGATGGAACCAAATTTCTGTGCTTAGAATCACCATGATATTTGGCTTTGAATGGTGATCAGAAAACAATCAACACCTCAACACTGCTAGTTCAGAACCTTCTCACGAATCCCTACAATTTGGCAGTGATTTTTTTTTGTCAAAATAAATAAATAAGAGGCCCATTGGAAGATTATGTCACAATGTCATCATAAGAAAAACCAAGACCTTCAAAAATGAGCCTCAAAATTGACAGTGTTAACAATAACTATTCTATCCAATTACCTTGCTGTTCTTAAAGAATTCCAGTATGTCATCTTTGTCTACATCATATGACAGGTTCCCAAGAAATGCTGTATATGGTGGCCCATCTGGTATCTTTGAAGTGTCTACATCAGGACCCCTTGCAGCTCTGGGTGCTGTGGGTAGGGAAGCTCTGTCCATAGCTGCTCGCATTTTGATGCTGGCAGAGGTACCGCCATATGACTCTTCAGGCCAGGAAGTGTCAACTATAAACATTGATTAATGGAAACAAAAGATAATGTTTTAGATGCACTTTACCCTTAGCACTCGCCATCACTTTCAAACCTTCCTAAAATAGAAGATAGAACATTGAATATACTTACTGTATTTACTCGTGTATAAGTCGACCTTTTATGACCTAAAAATCAGCCCAAAAAATTGCCCTTGACTTATACTCGAGTCATAGAGATAGAGCTGGTTTGACCAATCAGATAATAATATTAGCATAACAATTGCTGATAAAAATCTGCATAAAAACTGACTTTACACAATAAGTTCTGATTAAATTTTGTGTTTGATGACCTTGGTTGGGCATTTCTTTGTCCACAGGAAAATGTGTAGAAATAAAATGTAAGTTGGTTAAATACAAACCTCTGGACATGTGTCTTACACTATAGTCGTCAATCAATCAATCAATCAATCAATTCTTTATTTGATAAAGCAGGTTAAAATTACAAAAATTACAAAGTAATAGTTGCATCGGAAGCTATCAGCTGATGTGGACCTGCTATGTAAAACTATTTAGAATATATGAAATGAAATATAGACTACAACAATTACAATTACAATTACTCCATATGCCCAATTACAAAAAAACTGCCATAAGGATAGGATAAGACATGTAAGGGAGACACTAAAGAGTGTATCCCATCTCTCTACATACCCCATAACAGTACTTCTGTAAGCAGGTATAGATTAAAATAGATAATAAATAATAATAAATAAACGTAATAGTGGACTTGATGAATATGTAAAATTAATAATAAATAAAGTCATCATTCTTGTTTGAAATTACAATAGCTTCCTTATTGAATGAAAAATTAAGAATGTCTTTTGAGTACTTTCTAAGTATTGCTTTAAACCCTTCTTTGCTAACATTACCTAGTTTAACTTTTTTATTTATAAAGTTCCAGATATTTGGGCCTCTATATTGGAGAGAACTTCTTCCAAGTTCAGACTTTACCCTAATAAGATTAAATTGATTACAAAATCTTGTTGATCTGGATGATATTGAACACATATCCAAAATTTGGCTGGGGGCAGCCCCTACAAAAATTTGATGCATCTTAAGTAATATACGTCTTTTATATAAATAATTGATAGGAAGCCAGTTACACTGAAGCAAACATGAGCTACTTTCTTGTGAAGGGAGACGATTAATTATACGACATGCACGAGCATGAAGATGATCTAAACTATTAAGTAATGATTGGGAACAGTTTCCCCACACTGATATTCCATAAGTAATGCTAGGTATAATTGTTTTGAAATATATTTTTTCTAGAGTCAACTTACGTAAATACGACATTCTCCTCAGAGCATCAATTTTTTTGGAAAAAGAAGCTTTAACAACGTCTACTTGGGAATGCCAGGAGAGTTTATTATCAATTGTAACACCCAGACAGCTTGTACAGTTGACAAGCTTCACAAAGCCAGGGCCAAAGTGCAAAGGCTGCAAAGGACCAATAAACTGCTGCTTTGCCAGTATCATAGCTTCAGTTTTTGTAGGGTGAATAGTCAATTTGTTTAGAGAGCTCCACTTAGATATCTGTGACATCATAACATTCAAAGATGAGATAACTTGGTCAGTACTTGAACCAATTGTATAAAGTGTAGTATCGTCCGCATACATCAAGGCCAAGCCATCTTTTACTTGGTTAGGAAGGTCATTAGTATAGATGGTGTATAATCTTGGGCCGAGCAGGGATCCTTGAGGGACACGGAATTTAATAGGAAGAAGAGCCGACCTTTTGTTGTATATTTCTGTGTATTGATATCTATCAAATAAATAATTCATTAGCCACTGATGTAATGGGCCAGAGATACCAACTGCATTGAGCTTTAAAGATAGGATCTCATGTGAGACAGTGTCAAAAGCTTTTTGGAAGTCTATAAAAATTGCTCCAACAATTTGACCCTTGTCCATAGCTAGCTTCCATTTTTCTGTCATAGTAAGAAGTAAGTCTTCTGTGGAAAGTCCTTTTCTAAAGCCCCATTGGTGTTCACTTAGGAGATTGCAAGCTTGCAAGTGACTATCAATAATAGAACAGATTTGATTCTCAAGGAGCTTACAAGGAATGCTGAGTAAAGAAATTGGTCTGTAATTCGAAACATCAGAAAAGGAGCCTTTCTTGTAGACTGGAGTAATTTTAGCTTGTTTCCATATATCAGGAAATTTGTTCAAACTTGAGCTTTTGTGAAAAACAGTGAATAGGCCATCAGCAGCAGAAGATTTGATCAAGGATAGAACTTTTGATGAGATCCCATCTGGACCAGGGGCCTTTTTGGCTTTCACCTTTTCAAGGTCTTTAGCAATTTGAGTGATACTTATTTCCGTAGAATATGTAGTAGGAGAAATTCTATAGATAAGATTCAGAATATCAAAGTCATCAGGAATAGAGTGCTACTGTGACAGATTTTCACCAATAGATGTAAAATAAGAATTGATAAAATTAGCTTTATCAATGTCATCTGATATTTCAGTATTGTTGTTATTCTTGAGAGTTCTGACAACAGCAGATGTCTTTGTTTTATTTACATTTGTGCAGTCTTTCACTGTTTTCCAAAATTCTTTTGAGTTTCTGGATTCACAGAATTTCTCTCTCCAATACTCAGTTTCAGTCTTTCTTAGGAGGTAAGTCACTTTGTTTCTTGATTCTTTGTATTTATTCCATAAATGTCTTGAGCTTTGGGGACCTTTAAAAGACTTCAGTAGCTTAAATCTTGTATTCATTTCCCTCCTAATATCTCTATTTACCCAAGGTAAGGAGTCTTGTTTAATCTTGACTTCACGAAGGGGAACATGAGAATTAACAATGTTCTTAAATGAATGGTCCCAAGCCCAGGTTGTGTCATTTATATCTTCAAAAGTAGAGCAGCTCCACCAAGGAAAGTCTTCTATATCTTTTTTAAGTTGATCCAAGTTTGTATTTTTGAAGCTATGTGATTTTACGAGCAGTGGTTTTTGCTTCTTTGGAGTTAAATTGTAAACAGCATAGATAAACTTGTGGTCAGCAATAGCAAAGTCTAAAACATCAGTATCTCTGACTTTAGAAGAATCACTAACAAGGATCAAGTCCAACAAAGTATTTGTAGTTTCAGTTGTGCGAGTTGGTTTCTTTATCAAGTTCTTGTAACTGTAATAATTCATGATGTGACGCATCTTTTTTCTGTAGATATCTGAGTTTAAGAGCAAGTTTGCATTGAAGTCACCAGTAAAGAGAACATTCTTACATGTTCTCCATATACGTTCGAGGGTCGAGTTAAAATGACCAACGAAGCTGTCATAGCCAGGAGGTCTATAGACACAGCCAACGAGGAGTCTTTGTGAACGTGCTTTTACTTCCAGCCAGAGAGCTTCGATGTCTTCTCGTTCATATTTAGAAATTATTTCGCAATCAATACTCCTTTTAACACAGAAGGCGACAACACCACCTTTCTTGTCTCTTCTATCAAGCCTCCAGATACAATAGCCATCAATGAAAAGTTCAGAGTTGCCAATAGATTCATTTAGATGGGTTTCTGTAATGGCAAAGACGTCTAATTTTGAATACTTGAGAAGAAATCTAATTTGGTTCAGGTTGCAGTAAAGACCACGGACGTTGGAATGGCCAACTGTAATAGAGCAATTTCTGTTATTTCTGAGAGAAGATAGCAGATCAAGTAGCTGGTCTTCTTGATTACACGTGGGGCCAGGATTTAGCTCGATATCACCGGAGAGTAATATTTTCTGGACAGACGATGTCCTCAAAAGTTGGAAAGTAGCTGTTGAAGAAGAAGACGTGTATCTGACAATTCTCGAACTAAAAAAGCTCCTTGGTGATAGACCAATATGGCCGCCAGCCGGAGGTGATGGAGGAGTACAGGAGCTGTTTACGAGGCTACGTAGAAAATAGCAGTCAAAAACAGCATCTCGTTGTATTAAGGAAGTTAACAAATATAGGTTTGGACCCCTATTAAAAACGTTAATAGGATAAAACAGGATAAAGAAGACCAACATCACAGAGGTTGGAAAAACGTGGCCGTACGTTGGAAAAACATGGCCGACGTACGTATCTGTAACTTTGTAGATTGGTGAACCGATGATCGGTGAACCGATGATTGTTTCACTTGACTTCAATGAATGATCTCAGTAGCTTAGTAACCTGGCAAAAGTTTTCCAAGATGGCGGGTTATAGATAGAGCCATTTTTCTAAACTCTTTGGTGTTCTGTTTTCATTTACCAAATCTCCTTTCTATGTCAATGTTCAGAGGAAGGTTAGTTTAAATTAGTAACATTTTATTTTCACATAAAAAAAATAGAAAAAACTTCTCAAGTAAACTGAAATACTTGTGTCATTGCTCATTGCATGTCATCTTACAAGAGCTAATAAACTTCATTGACAGTAGTTTCTTTTTTGTCCACTGCAACTGCAAAGAATTCTCACAAATGTGGCATTAACTTTTTGAAACAATTCTATTGATCTGAATTTCAGCTTCTTAGTCAGAAATGAAGAAAAATCAGTTTTTAGCTCTTGAAAATTGGGGGTCAACTTATACACAAGTTCAACTTATACACGAGTAAATAGTAATTGACCTCTTGCCAATGGCCTTTTCAAAGCCAATGAAATGAATGGTTGAAATAAACCCAATAATGCAGTGCTTGAGAAAATCCTCATTCAGCCATTTGGGACAAGTCAGGAGCCCATCTGGAGCGTGCAACTTCCATACAGCGTCTGTGAAACGGCGTTTTCACAAGTAGGTTTATTTTTAGACTAGCCCTTCCCGCAAATTAGGTCAAAAAACAAAGGCAGTTCCGGTTCGGTGACCCTATGACGTCAGCTTAATTTCTTGTAATTGGTCATCAGGCTCCTGTGGGAGTCTCATTAGCGGGAAATTCAATCTAAAAATAACTTTAGTTGTGAAAACGCCGTTGCACGAAAATAGGTAAGTTGCACGCTCCGGGTGATGGGCTCCTGGACAAGTAGATTTCGTACTCAGGCAAGCAACTTTCTCAGCCCACTTGCCCAACCGGCAAGCATGCACTATATCAATAAATGAAAGATTCAAAAGATTGCTAGAGACAAAACAAATACATGGGAATTCTCTGTTTTTTTTATAATAAGAAACCCAAATAAATAATGCAGAACTTGGAAAGTGAAGGAACTTCTCAGTCAAGTGGGGCATTAGTTTGCTTGCACAACAGACCTCTTTAGCTTGTACATTTTGTTTTCCCATTTCAGACCACATGATGTTACTCTAGGGAAAACTTTCTTTCAAATGTCAACCTATGCACGTGAATATGTACGCATTACTTATGAAAAAACAAAAGGAAAATTCCCTTGAGAACATCACGTGGTCTGAAATGGGAAAACAAAACGTACAAGCTAAAGAGGTCTATTGGCAAGGTACATCTGCAGAATTTGAACATTTTTCAGGGCCTAAAAATATTATTATGTTATTGACAAGCACATCCCAGGAATTGAACTCCAGCTAGTGGTCAAAGTCCAGCCTTAAGAGTCCTCATGGGCCAGATGAGGATAAGTAAGTAAGTAGTAGTGGTCAAAGTAGGTGTCAAATGTGGCCCACAAACTACGTGGCCACACTGCCTGAGGTGATCTTCATGTACTAGTTCAACGGCCACTAAAACATGATTTCAGTCTTATCCTTGGTAAAAAAATATAGAAAAAACTTGTTAAAACACTATCACTTTCATCTAATTCAGTTTGGATTGAACCCTGGGTAGAGTGCTGGCCGAGTCGTGCTCACACAAAATAATGTGACTGTCTTGTTTTCTGTCTTTCCTTGATTTTTTTTCTGGTTTAAAAATATTTGTTCATCATTTGGCAACTGCTGGATCAATATTCATTTTAAAAAAACTTCATGTACAGCGTGGAAAATGTGCAAACTGTAAGGCCCATTTCAATAAAAGAATGTCTGTGAGCAATACACAATTCAATTTTGGGTTCACCCAAATAAGGAAAATTCCCACTATTCCAATGATCAAGATGGTGAACTTAATTTGGCTGATATTAATGTCACTGTTCCTTGGTATCAACATAGTTAGCTTTTAATGCATCAGGTAAGGCGCAATAGAACAAGACAACAGACGTATAGGTGTTTTTTGAGGGGAACAATGCCTTGCGACTGGTTAGCCTATGCGACTTCCGTATTGCGTGATATAGAACAACCTCACTTATCTCCCCAGCACTACGAGCTGATTGGTAAACAGCATGTGCTGGATCGGACAAGAGTATTGGTTAGCGAGCAATGTAAAAAGGCAAACTAGCCAATAAGCTTGGGGGAAGTTGCTGCGCAGACTTAACCGCCACAGATGCGTGCAAGGCACTGCATCCCCCCAAGCCAAACACGCAGAAACTGAGACTTACACATGCGAAAACTGGTTGGTAACAGAGGCCATTTTCAGGGCAACTGAATGTAATACGCTCTGTGGTGTACGAATATAGAGCTGGTAGCAGTCAGAGGACCAGCGACTGAGTACCTTAATAAGCCAATCTGGCACGCCGGCAGCAGCAGCCGTAGATGCAGCCCCAATGCGGAAGCTATGCCCCTTAAGGCTAAGGTGGGGAAGACCGACCACCATGGCGCTATCCCGGAGAAGTTGAGCGACAAGTGGCCTGGTAAAATAGCTGCTGGTTTGAAAGCCCAAAAATGGTCCCTGAGGAGGTGTGGTTAGGAGGAAATATCTACGCATGGCCATAACGGTGCAAATGGGGGAGAAAGTACCAGCGAGCGTGAGACAGTGACCTCACCGGAACGCATCGGTTTTTGACGACTTTATGCGAACTGTCATGTACTGTGGGAAAGCTAGATTGGGATGGAAACCAATGCAATCGGTGAAAAGATCGGTGCGGGAAAAAACTTTAACAAATGTAAACAGCTAGTTGGTTTACTATAGAAGACAAACTGCCAAGTGAACCTTGGACGGCTAACTGAGGCTTTTATAGCTAGACTCCGTCTATTTAAAGTAGCCAGTTGTACAGCTTCTACTATGAGCAGGTAGGTATTACACATGCTCTTTAACAGTAATGAATGAGGCCTTCACAGATTTGGCCAATGCAGGTGTACGTTATAAACTGAGATCTAGGAACAAAGTCTTTATGTCCTCATTTTATTTACAACAAGACCATTGATTTTATGACCTTGAACGACCAACTACAAAGAACACTAAGATAACTAACGCGACATAAATAGCCCCTTTTAGTACGGTCACGTTCCATTAACCGTATTTTACTGATGGGGCAGTAAAATCTCATTTTATTTAAAAAATGATACAAATCCATAACATAGGGTTAACTTTACCAAGAAAACTTTTGGACAAGATTCAAAGGGACTTCAAACTGTGACTGTAACTGGAAACTGGCAATAACATTATTGAAATACATGTAAATGTGTGTTTTTTAAGAGCAGGTTATAGACATAAGGGGGAATTGACCCTTGCACTTAGCAGGGCAATTTAACCAATTCTCTCTAATTATAGACACCTGAAAAATAATTAGATAATTAGTAGCCTCCCACGCAGACACTCTTGGGGCACTCATTTCATCATGCGTTCCTCCCCCATGAGCGTCTGCTGAAACGAGCCACACATTCCTTTCCCTTCGTTCCTTTCCCTTTGTTCCTTTCCTACACAGGAAGCAATCAGTTAAGTGTAGATTGCTCCCCTTCTTTGGATGAATCATGAATCATGTTTCCTTGGCGGGGTAAGCATTTGCACTCTTACGAGTGGAAATATATAAATAAAAATAAAAATATCAAAGTATTGCTAGTGTATTTGAACTGCACAAGAGCAATTCCGTCAAGCGCAATGAACGTTTTACAGCAAACCTTTAAATCAGTTTAACTGAAAGACTACAAGAAATGGGATTATTCAAATGAAACAACTCCACTGAAATAGCGCAGAAAGAAATGTAAAAACGACATCAATCCCAAGGGAATGCCACAAATAGGTTTGAAACACACGGGAGCAAAATGTTTCAAGCATATGAATTCTACCATACTCATTCTGTGAAGAGCAGCAAACATCTGAGCCAAAGCATTAAATTTATATGCTGCAGTTTCTCTTTGATAAGAATTTAAGTCAGCGATTTTAAATGTCTAACACACCAAGCCAGTTTCTTGCAGTGACCATATGCAAAATTTCTCAGGGTCCAAACTTCCAGAATCTGGAAGTCTGTGGTGATTGGTCTACGAAAATTCTGGCTCGTTTCAGCAGACGCTCGTGGATGGGGGAGGGGGGGAACGCATGACCAACCCTGAGAGTATTGGCATGGGAGCCGATAATTGCTTAAATTGTCCAGCTAAGTGCAAGGTCACTTCTCCCTTACAGATAATTTTATCATCAAACTCACAGTTGGCTTGACAGCTTAGTGCAGCAATCATATGATCAAGGGTTCAACTTGTTTCCCTTTAAAAACTGGATTTTTTGCAGGCCTCTTTACAATTGCTTCAGTCGCTTTTTTAACTGTGATGACCATTTTCATAGCAAATCATATCAAGCTATCATGTTATGCTCATGAAAAGTTTGGCATCTTTGTAAGGGCCAGTAAAATATTATCTTGCAGCCAACAAATTAAGAAAAAACAAATATTACTTTAAATTTTAGAGTCACCAAATTAACCTTACCGAAGGCAATACTCTAATTACACTTCATTCAAAAGGAAACTACCATCAAACATTTTTTACACGTCATCCTTCGCAATGAACGCAATGTGTTGTTTAAATCAAGTATCAGCTCTCAGTGGAGAAACCTACGGGTGGATCGTTATAAAGCATTACCAAAATCCTGTGTAAGATATCAGTGTCCATAAATATTTTATCTAACGACGTTGAAGTTATGGTTTCATCTACAGACAAAATTAATTCAATCATTAATTCTTCGTCGAAAACACCGATACTACGGCCATAACAACAAAGCAAAGTGCTTGATTATAATCACTCAAGCTTTGGGGTTTGTTCCAGCAAGGGAAATATTCCAACATACTCATGCTAGGAAGAAATCTTAAAGTTACCAAGATCGGCGGTTTTACAACTCGCAAAGGATAACAAAGCTCTTTGAAACGATATCCTGTTGCGTACACGAGGTTAAAATCGCAAAGATTTCTTGAAGATCAAACCCTTTAAGTAAAGTATCAGATTCAAGAACCTGCATGTGTTTTATCCGCCGTAAAAATAACAAGTCAAAATGATTGTTCTTCATTCGTACGTTAAATAATGAACCAATCGATCGTTGCGTAGTGAAAACTTCACGACCCTCCAGGACGCATATTTTTTAAACAACAAGTATTGAAATTCAAATATCCATACCTTCAGTACTAAGGGTCTCACTTTCGTCGGCCCAACTCGTTGATCTTGCCGAGAAAACAGCTGCATGGTTAACTGAAGATGATCCATTCTCGCTATCTTTCGCCAAGAACTCAGCCAGCACCAAAGTCTTCCCCTTTTTCTTTTTGGCCTTTTTAGCTGCAACAATAAAAGAGGTATATTACTGCACAGAAAAAGCAAAGGATTGGTTTCTTTGACAAATCCATTGAAAATCAACGCAAAGTCACGAAAGAAATCGAAGAAAACGGAGAAACGAATAGATAAAGACGATCACCTGTTTCCGCCATCTTGGACAACAACGTGTCAAAGTCCCGGATACTGTTCCCCGTGAAGTTCGCGCCAACTGAAGTGGTACGTGGAGACTAGGCAGGGGAGGGGTAAAATATCAGTATTTTCGTTTCATTTTTAACCGAATTAGGGTAGCATGTCTTACAACCTTTTCTCTATTGGTTGGGGGGCAAATACGGCTTAAATTACAGTGAATGTATTGGGATTTTGCCGACTTTGAACCATTATAAATCCTTTAAGGATCTTTAAACTAAGTATGGCCGGTTCAGGCCGGTTTGGGAGTCAAGGGTTTGGGTGTCAGGGTGGCTTAGTGGTTATCTATCGGGCCTCCCACCACTGCAAGCAGGGTTCAACTCTGGCCTCGGCCAGCATGTGGGGAGAGTTTCAGTCGATCTCAACCTGACTCGAGGATTTTCTCCGGGTACTCCGGTTTTCCTCCCTCATCAAAATCGACTCACAGCTAATTAACATCTAGCTGTGGTGCTGTGCTCCGACATCAAACATGGACTGTATAGCGGCAGCCAGAGGCGCCTTTGTATGCTTTCAGCCCGATGTCGTGAGCTGCGTGCGCTCTTCGCAATTCAGTCCTCGACTGCAAGTAAGGGTGATTAGCACTAGCAATTATTATTGTTATTATTATTTTAAAGGGTTTTAATTAATTAAGCGAGAATACCTCTCTCGGGAGGTGAAGAGGAACAATGGAATAAGAATAGCGGAAATTTTGTGGGGCGGAATGACGGAATAACAGGATCCCATCAGTAGGCGCATCCATCTCCCACTGTTTCTATGAAGTAGCGTTTTTCCTGACCTACCTATTTTTAGAACCACTTTCGCGCCATTCGTTGTCATGGTAAACGTCAATAACAATTCAGTAGCCAATCAGCGCTGAGGTCTCTCTAGTTTTTCCCGCATTCGGCCGCCATCTTGGATCGCCCCTTCATGAAGACCACTTGGGGAACACCATTAATTAGCGCGGCAAATTCAAAAAAGTTATTTCTTAAAATAGATAGGTCAGGAAAAACGCTACCTCACCTAGGGAAGCCAGTTGGAGGCTCCTACTGCACTGATGGGCTCCTGGGAATAATGACTTCATTTGGAATAATCGATTTGTCGACCGGAATATGTAGATTTTTTCAGCGGAATCATAATGAGGTCTGTTTTACAGGAATAATGGAATAACGAGAACACCCGATTATTCCTCTTCACCCCCCAACTTCGTTCCCAGGGCTTTTCTCCGCCGAAGAGAAGGTCTTTTCCCGCCCACCTTCTCCTCGGCGGAGAAAAACCCTGGGAACGAGGTTGTTCACCCTCCAAAACTCTCAAAAGCCCTTCTATTTCCAGGTTCAGACCAAATTTCAGACACTCCAACCCTCCCGATTTGATGTGTTGCCTCCCGCTCTCACGATTTTTATCAGATTCTCACGATTTATCAAGGTAAAAAATTGCTTATCTCGTGTATTTTTTGCGAACTGAGTGTAAAACGTTACATATTACACTTTCTTATCCTATAGAGTGGTTTTCAATTGAGTGTCGAAAGTAATTAGTGAATTACTATGGTTTATGATTACTTCATTCAGTGATTGGTTCAAAGGCTCGCGCCATTTTTTCAACCAATCAGAAGTGAAACCAAAACCAATCGTGGCTCGCGCGTGCACATTTTCCCGCGCGTTGTGTCGGCTACGTGTAATTACTTCGAGTTTTGATTGTTTACTGGATTGTCTCTGACCTTTTTGATTGGCTAACCTGCGATCAGGCCCATTTTTAGCTTCGCCGATATGTTCTCTTATGTCGTCGCTCGCTAAAATTGGGCCTGACCAAAAGTCTCTCAAGTATTCCGGACGGTCGGCCAAATTTTGGTCGACCAAATTCGTGATCTGATTGGCTGTTGAAACGCCGGAAGTAAAAATGCCATCGTGATTGCGCGGAGCTCTCGCGAAGTCCTCGAGACTAATCCGCCATAAGTGTACGAAAAAATTTGCTCCCTTTTGTTCTTACAATGCCGTGGACGGTGCAACTTGATTTTATTTGAATAAATGGAGATATGCCATCTGAAACATCTCATAACTTGTCCAGAATCGGGTTTGAATCTCTGGAACGAGTGAAATTAGCGATTCCGTTGTCGAGCTCTGTGGCCATGGGGTTGAAAGTACTTTGGCACAAACTTCCCTGATGTTTTGAAAGCTAAATAGCTGGTTCTTTCAAATGGCAATGAAAGCCGATGCATATTGGTTTCCTGGATGAGACAAGGGACATATATATCAACAGGAGGAGATGCTGATAAAATCGCAAGTTACACGAATGCATGTTTTGAATATCTCATGTTTCCAGAGAGATCAATTGTACAACAATAAAAGAAACTTTGCGAGTCCATCTTACTGTTCGTACTCCATCAAAAAATTAACAGCCAAACTTATCATGATTTTACTGCGCGCAATTCTAGAAATACACTGCAACTGAAGATATTACCCGAAAAAATCACCAAAGAAACCTTCATGGGCAAACACGTTAAAGGAATAATCATTAATGTATTTCCAAACCGTCCAACGACAAAATGCTAGGTTATCTCAATTACAAATTAAGATGTCAAGCTTTTAAGATTGCATATTCACCGGCCTTTGCTGCAATATAGTGGTCGAAAACATTCCCCATGCTTAAATTAAAGCCAACGGTAACTTTCGAATTCGTTTATAATATTCCTCCCACGGTAATTAACTCTGGTCAAAACAAAATAGCGTGAATCTGCCGTCCACGCGTGTATTGGTGTAATGGAAGTAAATTTGATTGGCCGATGAAGGACATGTCAATCAATCAAAAAAAATGGGCGGAAGGAATTTCGAAGAGGAATTTGGTCAGGCTCTATTTTTCGTTTCGCCAACTCCACGTACCACGTGAAACTAAAATAGAGCCTGATCGCAGGTTAGCAACGTATCCTCTTGCAACAAAACTCCTGCAATCCTTTGCCGCCATCTTGTACGTTAAACTCGTCCCAGTCTTCCTCTTACTGCGATTCCAAAATGGCGGCCTCACACCAACATTAGTGACGATGATGGCCTTCAATTCTTAGGGTTGTACAACAAAAACATCCGCAAGAAAGTACTAATAACGGCAGGATTTAGAGGTTTGGCAAGATTTCCGCACAGGTCCCGACTTCATTATGCATACGCTCCTTTGTTTCAAGAAAACAATAGCGATAACAATGGACTTCAAAAAACCGGTCAAATCACAGGTAACCCAGGCTCACTGTGTGTGCCACATAGGTGAATATAGAGAACATATGAGGCGAAGTTTAGGTCTGGAAATTTGCAAGAAAATGGAAATAAAAATCGATGAAACTTACCATGTGGTGAGCTGTTGTTGTCTTTAATACGTACACGAAGTTTTGGGAAAAATGGTCCCCGTTCACCTTCCTTCATAGTATAGTGACAAGGTAGAGACTCCGATCGACCCAAAACAAGCACGATTTTTTTCGTGAAAATCGAATCCAGTCGCTAAATGAACACGCCAGGCTCGTGGAACATGAATTTTTCTAAACCACGAATCCACTGAAGCATCTCCAGGTAGCAACGCGAAGCCACCCGACTCCGTAAAACTTGTAAGTTAACATGCTAAAATGGCGGCTAGAAAGCGTTGTCCTCGCAAAGTGTCCAATTCAAAATGGCACTGAACTCTGGACGCCTGGTGACGAGTATAATAAGTTCTGGAGGGAGGGGAGTCCCAAATTGCTAAAAACAAAACTCACTGAGCAATCTGGGATTCCCCTCCCTCCAGGGGGACATATATTCCTCTCGTCACCAGGCGTCCCGAAACTTCTGACTGAAAAACGGAAAATCGAACATTTTTTCCTGCAATTTTGGCACTTTCTTGCAGTTTTAGCAATTTTTCCATTTTAGAATAAGCGAAAGAAGTTGAGTTTCAAGCAATCGTTTGTTATAGTGTATCGTTACATTTGTTAGTGTCAGTAATTCATACTGAGCCTGCAGTATGTGTGCGGTTATTGTAAAACCCATGTGCTCTTTGATTAATACAGTTCTTAGTTGATCCACCATCTTGCGCGCAGTTGTCTGTTTGCCCGAGAACATAACATTTCTGGCGACGAGGATGGGATCGACCATGCCCAGCCTCGGCAAAATAGAGGAGTTCAATTCAGCTACTACAAGTATCAACCGCTACCTAGGGCGACTGGAACAATATTTCGTGGCAAACAGTGTTCCCGCCGATCTGCCGAGTCACACAAGCGAAGAGCAATCCTAATTTCTGTTATTGGCGCCAAGGCCTACGATGTTCTTTCGGATCTCTGCTCTCCTTCTGAGAAAACGTATGCACAGCTCACCACTATCCTAAAAAATCATTTCGCACCGAAGAAACTTGTTATCGCCGAAAGATACCGATTCCACAATTGTACACAACGCAAAGGCGAGAGTGTCACAGCGTTCGCTGCTAACCTGAAACATCTGGCTTCAAGTTGCCAGTTCGGCACTCACCTGGATGAAGCTTTACGCGATCGTTTTCTGTGGTCTTCGCAGAAAGGAGACACAAAAGAAACTGCTAACCGAGGAACACACTTTCGATGCAGCACTGAAGGTCGCCCTCGGCGCCGAAGTTGCTGAGAAGGATGTTGCTGCGTTCTTGCAAGAAAGTTCGGCTTCTGTTAACAAAGTCGACTCTGGTAATCGTCGCAGTTTTCAGCCTACCCAACGTCGTAAGGGTCCTGGCAAGCGAGGCAAGTTCAATTCCTCGGGTAGCAACACTAAAGACCCCTCGGAGTGTTTGAGCTGCGGAAAAACAGGGCACCCACGTTCTCAGTGTAAATACAGAAACTACACGTGTCATTCTTGCGGTAAGGTTGGTCACATCTCGGAGGCATGCAAAGGGAAACCTCAGAAAGTGCATCAGCTGGAAGGATCAGAACCCCCTCAAACCAGTTCTCTCGATGATTCGGTTGATCCTTTTTCCTTCTCGCTGTACACTCTGAGCTCAGGCCAGCAAGGTATTGAGATACCCGTTGAACTGAACGGAACCTCTCTTTTAATGGAATTAGACACTGGTGCAGGTGTCTCAGTTATTTCAGAAGAAACTTACAAGAAACACTTCAGTGGCACACCCCTCATGCCGTCCAATACTCGCCTACGTGTATACACAGGACACCCACTCACGGTACACGGGCAACTTATTGCACACCTAAAGTAGCAAGACCAGAGCGCCGATGTCCCCCTTCTTGTTGTTGAAGGCTCAGGCCCATCCCTTTTTGGAAGAGACTGGCTGTCCCAAATAAGACTCGACTGGACGAAGATCTGCAATATTCGCGTATCGGAGACAGACCTCCCACAGGGCGTGGCTTCCCAGTTGCGCACAACTATCCAGAATCACCCTAACGTTTTCAAACCAGGCCTCGGAACCGTCAAAGGAATCACAGCCAAACTAGAGCTGGAACCTGACGCACGTCCCAAGTTTTGAAAGGCTCGTCCTGTCCCCTATGCTCTTCAGGAAGATGTTGAAGCTGAATACAACCGTCTTGAGTCAGAAAGCATTGTCGAACGGGTGGAGTTCAGTGAATGGGCTACCCCAATGGTTCATGTTCCCAAGGCAGATGGAACTACACGCCCTCGTGGTGATTATGCGGTTACTGTCAACCCCCAGCTTCACGTCCCTCAGTATCCAATTCCCCTCCCGGAGGATGTCTTTTTGAAACTGCGGGGTGGACAACCTTTCACTAAGCTCGATTTAAAGAGTGCCTACCAACAGCTCCCTTTGGATCCTGAAAGCCAGCAGTTCGTTACCATCAATACGCACAGAGGTCTTTAACGCTACAAAAGGTTACCCTTCGGTATTGCGTCTTCACCCGCTCTGTTTCAGCGCACTATGGACATCATCCTTCAGGGTTTAGATCAGGTGGCGAGTATACAAGATGACATTCTTATTACTGGCAAGGATGACGAAGAACACATTAAGAACTTAGACAGCGTCCTCAGCCGTCTAGACCATTATGGCTTGCGACTTCAGCTAAGCAAATGCAAATTCATGCAGAAATCAGTAATGTACATGGGCTGTGTCATCTCTTCCAGAGGCATTTCTCCTACAGAGGAAACGGTAGAAGCCATCCAACAAGCACCACGCCCTGAGAACCTCACCCAGCTGAGAGCCTTCCTTGGAATGATCAATTATCACGGGCAAGTTTATCCGAAACCTGAGCTCTATCCTCCAACCACTCAATCAGCTTCTCCAAGGTAACCAAGAATTCAAGTGGTCCCCCCGGTGCGAGGAGGCATTTTAAAAGGCCAAGGACTCACTGTCATCCTCCCATGTATTGGTTCATTATGACCCGAACCTTCCTGCTATTCTTGAGAGCGATGCAAGCCAGTATGGCATCGGAGCAGTCATATTTTACCGCTTCCCTGATGGTGATGAGCGACCTATCGCATATGCCTCCTGGTCCTTGAACTCATCTGAGAAAAACTACAGTCAGATCGAGAAGGAAGGTCTTGCCATTATATTTGGGGTCACTAAATTTTGCATGTATCTCTTCGGGCGCAAGTTTACTCTGCGAACTGATCACAAACCCCTGTTGAAAATATTTGCTCCGGATTCTGCGACTCCAGTTTTGGCTGCTGCTACACTGCAACGCTGGTCCCTTCTTCTCTCTTCGTACCACTACGAAATTGAGTTCAAGTCATCTGCTGAAGTAGCCAGCGCTGACGCCTTGTCAAGGCTCCCACTTCAGTACAGGAAAGATGCAAGTGTGGAAGAGGAAATCTTCCACGTGGCCCCTCAGCAGTTAAAACGACACCCATTTTCTGCCGCAGAAATCGCCAAGGACACATCTAGGAACCCTTTGTTAACGAAAGCACTGTTGCTTACGCAGAATGGTTGGCCCATTAATCACTGCGACGATCCTGACCTCAAGCCATACTTCACTCGCAGACACGAACTCTCTGTGGAGCTAGGCTGCCTTATGTGGGGTCTGCGAACTGTCATACCTCCTTCCTTAAGACAAACCATTCTGACAGAATTACATGAAGGCCATCCTGGAATTGCACGCATGAAATCAATAGCACGCAGTCATGTTTGGTGGCCGAAAATAGATCAGGAGATTGAACACGTTACCCGTGAATGTCAACCGTGGAACAAAACCCGCAAGGCTCCTCCAGCCTCACCGCTTCTTCCATGGTCTTGGCCAACAGCTCCTTGGCAAAGTATTCACGTAGATTTTGCCACCCATCAGGCAAAACATTACCTCATCATGGTCGACGCCCACTCTAAATGGCCTGAAGTGATTGGTCCCATAAAAACAACAGCAGCCGACTCAACCATTAATGCCATGCGTAATGTTTTTGCAAGATACGGCCTCCCAACCCAAGTAGTCAGCGACAACGGCCCACCCTTCCTGTCTAAAGAGTACGAAGAGTTCCTGCGGCAAAATGGCATTCAGAGAATTTTAGTCTCCCCTTACCATCCCTCTTCAAATAGGATGGCTGAGCGGTTTGTGCAGACTTTCAAGTATGCAATGGAGTCATCAGCTGACGATCCTGCAAGCTCTATACAGCGACGGATTCAGAATTTCCTCTTATCCTACAGAAGCACACCACACGCTACAACCGGCTCATCCCCTTCCAAGCTATTCTTGAAGCGAGAACTTCGCACTCGATTGTCTTTGGTTACACCTGATATTGGATCTCGCGTGGCCGGCCAGCAGGACAAAATGAAGTGCAATCACGACAAGTTTGCAAAGTTCAGGGAGATAGCTGTAGGCGACTGTGTTCTAGCACGTGACCACCTATCGGGACAGAAGTGGCAACCTGGTACTGTCGTACAGCAATCATCACCTGCTTCTTTTCAAGTCCAGTTCAACGATGGACGGAATTGGAGGAGACATGTTGACGATGTACTTCAAAACACCCCCAGTTCTGCTGTGACTCATTCCAGCTCTGTCGAAGTTACATCTGATCAATCTACAGAAGGCGTTACTTCTCCCAGTACCGGAAGCAGTACACCCCCACCCGAAGAATCTGAATCAGCGGAGTCGCCAAGCACACCTACTCCTCCCATCCCTGCTCCGCGTCGGTTCAAACGTGCTACTAAACCACCACACAGACTGGTTGAAGAAATGGACTAAAACCGTTAAGTCTCCCCTTAATGACATTGAACTCTGCTTCTAATAGTTTTGTTCCTTTTCTTGAACTTTTGATCATTTAGAGAGTTTTTAACAGTTGCAGTGTACTTCCATTTCTTGTCAGGCACAACATTTCTGCGGGAGGTGTTATAGTGTATCGTTACATTTGTTATAGTGTCAGTAATTCATACTGAGCCTGCAGTATGTATGCGGTTATTGTAAAACCCATGTGCTCTTTGATTAATACAGTTCTTAGTTGATCCGCCATCTTGCGTGCAGTTGTCTGTTTGCCCGAGAACATAACATCGTTGTAATAAGGTTCAGATTCTCACACATAACAAACAGACCAAATACAAAAGTACTGTAATCAAAAATTTAATGGCTACCTGCTCCCTTTTTTTCGTGAAGTTGTTCTTTCTTTCTGTTTGCGAATTCGCCGAAGCACTGCGAAGTGTATGTTTTCTTCCTTTCCTGTATTAGGCACGGCCATTTCAGGATCACGAAAGATGCATTTAGTGGGCTTTTGCGTTTTATCGCTCTTTGTAGAGATCGGCCCAATATGCTCAACGATGCTTCCAAGTGTATAACTTCGGTAGAGATCCATGGATGTTCCTGTACGAGGCATACTTCGTTTCACTCCCCACCATGTCTTTTCAATAGTGCCCTATTGTGGGCTCGTTTGTCTGGGTCGACAAAGGTTTAGGCGATGGTTAACTTTGAGATGATGCTGAGCCCTCGTTTTGTAGGCAATCGTAAGCTTTCCGGTCACAGGCCGCTTAGGGATAATATTTTTTCAAGGAAAGCTTACTGCCACAAAATCATGAAGTCCGGCGGACTGAAGGTTATCGAATGCAGTTTTTCTTGAGTACGTATCGCACAACAAATCCATCTCTAGACTGCGAGCAGTCCCTTCATAAATCAGACTTAACTGATGAGAGTGTAATGTGAAGTGCTAAGTTTCTACCCCATATGAACCACGTGAGCGTTAGCCCTACTAATGGAAATGGGCTCACACAAGGACAGAAAAAAACTCTGACAGTCTCTGGAATTCTCTTGGCTCTTGACTTCATGGAGTAGAAGGACCAGAAATGTTTAGGGTTATTGAAGCTTCTCAGACAGAGATTGTGGGTATTGAGAGTAACTATAATTACAGTGCGACGCGCCTTACCGTGACCACCTAACAAAGTTTTTTACAAATTGTCCGCTAATCAGGATGTGTGAATTTGATTGACAGTCACGCCTTCTTGCAAAGTTCGCACGGTTGTAAGTTGAACACCGTTGCATGGGTTGTTGAGTTGACGTATTTACACGTAATTGTCAAATGTGGAAGTTCGTTGGGTGGCAACGGTAAGGCGCTTTGCACTGTGATTCCATCCATCATGCGGACGCATCCGCGAATGAGTTAACAATGCTTTTCCAAGAGACTCTATCAGCCATCAAATTTGGGAGATCATTTATATCTTGATTGATGTCCCTTGCTTTTCAGTCAATTTAGTTGAAAGGTCTTCTTCCTCTAGATGTGCGTGGGAACCTCATGCAAATGACGTCAGAGATTATTTGGTCTTTGGATCGATAGCAGTGGCCTGCAAATCTGGCTCGGCGTTGAGCAAGGATGGACGATATTTGTGGAATACCATCGTAGATCTCTGCCTTGGTTTTATGTTTGCGCCATGATATATTCTGAGCCCTCATTAACAGTCGAGTGTAAGTGCCATCGAGACGGTCCTGGAGATCTTTCCTCACTGTCCAGGTTTCACTGCCATATAAGAGGATACTCTCAACGCATGCTCTAAAGAAGTCAAGCTTGGTTTTCCTTGAAATATTTGACTGCCAGATAATGTGCAGTTTGTTACAGGCCTTCCAAGCTTGAGCTTTACGGGTCAGGAAGTCTTTCTTGCTGTCGGCAACAAAAGAGCCGAGATATTTAAAGTCAACCTCCTCCTTGAGCTGTGTGTCATCCCTAGAAATGATTGAGGCAGGGCATTCATTTCCATTAATAGACATATATTCTGTCTTCTTAGCATTTACAAAGAGGCCAACTTTGGCTGAGGCAACTTCTAACTATTACAAGATGCACAAGATCTTCTGTCATCTTTAGAAGTTGCACTGTGATTAGTCTCTTTGTTTTCTTTCTAAGTTCCTTAAACTTTATGAACAAATCCTGAGAACCACTGGATTTCAAACGTTTCCAAAGTCTCTTTTTCTTTCTAATAAGTTTCATGGTTTCATTATTAATCCATGGAGGTCTGGAGCGTCGTTTGAATGTTATCTGTGGTATACGGTTCATCAATGGCAGAGAGCAAGATATCTAAAATCTTATCCAGACTTGTATTTATACAGACGTCAGAGGTAACCAGATCCCATGATATAGACTGTAGTGAATTTTTTAGACCTTGAAAATTAGCACTTTTACAACAATAGTCTATGCGCCGAACATTATCCGGTCTTCTCATCTTGGCATGTAGCTTCAACGTAAGGGGATGATGGTCTGAATCAAAAGCATCAGGTCTCACCATTATCTCTTCAACTAGGAGGTCATTATTCGTAAGAAAAAGATCCAAAATGTTTCCAAGAGAGCCGGGATTCCTTGAATCACGAGTTACATGCATGTTCTTCTGAATCAAAAGAAATCGTCACGACCGTTAGGGCATAGCAGGCTCAAGCGTAATATAATTATATGAGAG